>JAWDGP010008105.1:490000-494041 GCA_033675545.1 Elysia crispata | reverse complement strand
TTCTAAATCATACCAAAGGTGTGGTGAAGTTCAAAATACTTTTTTTCCTCACGCTCCTTCTCCCATGGCCTTGTTCTCTCACTACTTCACTCCATCTTCGGTGCATCGGTGGTCTTTACAGAGTTACTGCCGCTTAAAATCGTGATGTCTTCACAAGCGAAGGCATAAACTGGATTGTTCGCTTCCGTTACGTAGATAGGTTCTGTGAGTCATAAATCTTGACAATCTTAATTAAAGAAAAAATTAAAAAAAAATATTTGTTTTCCTTCATCACCAGGTCTTTAATAGAATCTTGAGGTTCATACGGATTCTTTAACATTAGGCCTAAATACCACCTTGCTTCAGTGAAATAATTTTTTTTTGTTTTGGTCTTTGACATGTAACAAAATTGTAAGAGAGGTGGTTTAGGCTGGCCTGAGTGCTCGGAATCATGGAAAACCTTCCATCCTTAAGCCTCAGTGATCTAATAATACACTTCACTGCTCGTTCTAAGAATCTCTCAGATTATATTAACAGTCCACTCGACCCACTCCGCTGTAAGGTCTATGGATGCGATCCCTGTGTGCTTGTTGAAAGATGGACAGTTGACTCAAAGTTTGTCAGACACAGATTTGTTGCCTCTTAACATGCTCTCTGTAGTCTTATTACATGAAATTAAAAGTATGGCTAAAATCCAATATACGTTCTGGAGTGTGTAACATAATTATGTCATGTCCACATGTAATTGGAAATGAAAATTTCAAATATAACCAAATGGTTGTTGACAATACTTTTGTTTGTACTGCAATGTTGGTACCGGTATTGTATTATGGTTTCCTTATGTTTTATATATATATATATATATATATATATATATATATATATATATATAGGCCTATACCTTACAAAATTGTCCCAAGACATGTTTCTTTAATTCGATTTTGAAAATAAAATATCGACCCAGATTAATTAAGAAAACTAGGCCAGGTTTTGGTTTAATGAATAATTGCTCTCTGCCCTACCGGCGGTAGCTATGAATCTAATCAGTCGCCTTCCTTCTCGGTCCCTTTCTTCCTGACGACCGAAAACCAAGGGATAAGTTCTGCCGAGAAGAATCTCATTTTTAAAAAAAAAAACAATAGTTTTTCTTAAGACTGATAGGATCTTGTTACCTTGTCTGAAGAATCGACTTACTTTAAGGATGTGCCTTAATGTTAAAAAAAACAAAAACAAAAAAAAAACAATAGTTTTTCTAAGATTGGATAGGATCTTGTTTTCTCGTCTGAAGAATCGACTTACTTAAAGGATGTGCCTAAATGTTAAAAGTAAAAAGAAAAAGAAAACCTAAACCTGCATGCGATGAAGATAAGAACGGAGAAGAGCCCAGAGCTCTTTTGTAACGCTAAAAAGATCTAATGTGCGCATGGATCAGTTACATGACATTCAACACCTGCCACCACTATAATTTTCATTTATGATGAGACTAAATTGGCAGACGATAAGATTCATAGTAATTATGCGTATCCTCAAAAGAATACTTCACTATGCAAAATGGACCTATCGCGAATGCTATGAAAATTCACTAACTTCATAAAATAATACAGCTCAGCCTCCAGCTCTTTTTTCAACCAGAGAGGCTGTGTGTAATTGTAAGGTGTAATTCCCCTTAGATCTACACAGGTCTGAACTAGCGTAGAGCACCGGCGCAGAAGGTGGATCACCGGCTCCAGGTATGGTACTCTGTTCTAGTATACAAAGAGTGGATGGCCTGACAGTGCCTGATTTGTCATGTCCATAATTATAACTATTCCACGCATCTCTCAGGTGAGCCACAAGCACCTGTCCTGTCTCGAGGTACTTGAACCTGCGTCATACAACTCTTTCTTTGCGTTACAGCAATGGTGAAATTTGATGCAACTCGTTGACCTTTCAATTCTTGGGTCCGTTGAAACAGAGTTGGGGTTATTCACCACCAATGTCAGCACCATGATATTCAGCGGCATCTTTATATAACAAAATCCGACATCATTGTTGTCTCCTCATCACTGATCCCGATCATCCTCGACATCCTCCTCCTCCCCTCCTCATCATCTGTCCATCATTTATGATCACGATCACCATCCTTGATCATCCTCCTCCTCCTCCCTCCTCCTCATCATCATCATCATCATCATGATCACGATCATCCTCGACATCCTCATCCCTTCGGCACCTCCTCCTCCTCATCCTTCGCTATCATCACGATCACCTCATGTATCATCCTCAACCTCCTCCTCCTCTCCTCCATCCTCCTCCTCCTCCTCATCATCATCATCACTCATCATCATGATCACGGTGATCATCCTCGACATCCTCCCTCCCTCTGTTATCTCATGATCATCGCGAGTAGAATCATCACTCGACATCCTCCTCCTCATCCTCTCCTCCTCCTCTCATCATCATGATCACGATCAGTCCTCGACATCCTCCTCCTCATCATCATCATCATCAACGTCACGATCATCCTCAGTACATGATCACTATCATCCTCTCTCCTCTCTCAATCCTCCTCCCTCCTCCCCCTCCTCCTCATCATCATCATCATCATCATCATGATCATCCAGTTATTGACATGTGTGTCCTCCTGTTGCCTACCTCTACTCATCATCAGTCACGATCATCCTCAGGATCATCTCCTCCTCATCCTCCTCCTCCTCCTCATCCTCCTCCTCCTCCTCATCATCATCATCTCAATCATGATGCAGTCATCCTCATTCCCATCCTCTCATCCTCATCCTCCTCCTTTCCCCCTCATCTCCTCGACATCCTCCTCCTCCTCGTCCTCCTCATCATCATCATCATCATCATCATGATCATGATCATCCTCGACATCCTCCTCCTCCTCCTCGTCCTCCTCCTCATCATCATCATCATCATGATCATCCTCGACATCCTCCTCCTCCTCCTCGTCCTCCTCCTCCTCATCATCATCCCCCCCCCTCTTATGTCCACCCCTCCTCAACATCCCTCCTCCTCCTCCTCTCACCTCCTCCCTCCCCTATCAATCATCATCATCATCATGATCACGATCATCCTCTGACATCCTCCTCCTCCCCCCTCCTCCTCCTCCTCATCATCATCATGATCCTCCTCATCATCGATCATCCTCGTCATCCTCCTCCTCATCCTCCTCCTCCTCCTCCTCCTCATCATCATCATGATAATCATCAGATCAATCCTCGACATCCCTCCTCCTCCCCTCCCTCCTCATCATCATCATCATCATGATCATCGATCTCCATAAGTCATCCTCGACATCCTCTCCTCCTCCTCCTCCTCCCTCTCTCATCGTCCTCATTCATCCATGATCACGATCATCCTCGACATCTTCTCCTCCTCATCCTCCTCCTCCTCCCCTCCTCCTCATCATCATCATCATCATGGTGATCACGATCATCCTCGACATCCTCCTCCTCCTCCTCCCTCCATCATCCTCATCATCATCATCATCACGTCATCATGATCACGATCATCCTCTCACATCTCCTCCTTCCTCCTCCTCATCCTCCTCCTCCTCCTCATCATCATCATCATCGCGGTGATCAGTCGATCCTCGACATCCTCCTCCTCGCCCCTCCTCCTCATCATCATCATGATCACGATCATCCCTCGACATCCTCCTCCCCCTCCCTCTCCTCATCATCATGATCACGATCATCCTCGACATCCTCCTCCTCTCATCCTCCTCCTCCTCCTCATCATCATCATCATCCCATGATCACGATCATCCTCATTTCTCCTCCCTCCCCTCCCTCTCTCCTCATCATCATGATCACGATCATCACTCCTCGACTCATCCTCCTCCTCCTCCCTCGTCCTCCTCCTCCTCCTCATCATCATCGTCTTCCTCATCATGATCACGATCATCCTCAACATCCTCCTCCTCCCCTCCCCCTCCCTCTCATCCTCATCATCATCATCATGATCACGATCATCCTCAAACATCCTCTCCCTCCTCCTCCTCTCTCCTCCTCCTATCATCATCATCCATCATGATCACGATCATCCTCATCATCCTCCTCC
>JAWDGP010008105.1:472500-485000 GCA_033675545.1 Elysia crispata | reverse complement strand
AGAGAGAGATCCAAATAGAAAAGCAAAAACACCACACTTGGAGGACAACTTGGTAATTATAAAGGATCCAAAAAGGACGCGTGTGTGTCTGTAAATAGTGAGAGAGAGAGAGAGAGAGAGAGAGAGAGAGAGAGAGAGAGAGAGAGAGAGAGAGAGACAAAGAGACAGAGAGAGGGAGGGAGAGAGTCAGAGTAAAACTTAAATGAAAATAATTTTTTAATACACATTAAAATACCCGAAATTGATTATTTTTCCGACATTGCCTTACATTTCTCCCTATATCATACATGTCGACGATTATTATAAAGGAAGAGAAAATCATAAATCAATAATTGTGATATAATCAAGGCAAAATGTAGCTGCACAAAACCAATAGATGCGATGGATACAAAAATATGCTCAGATTATGGTAAAAGACGCCTTTATTGAACGCTTTTCAGTTTTATACATTTTTAGCATTCGTAGAAAACATTTTTTTCCCTTCTATCGACCCCCTTTCCTCTCCTCCCGTACCTCTTTTCCTCTAGAAATTTCAATCATCCATGTAAATTGTAAATGGCATATATATAATTAAATTCCTTTTCTTACTCTTAAATTTATTATTTGTAGAAATGCTCGTTTAACCATCATCCGTGGTCTGGGAATAGCAAGGTTCTATCAGCCTATCTTTATTCCGCTCAGCGATAGAACCTTGTTGGTCTCACGTGACGAGTCATCTAGCGAGGATACCGCTTGTTCCTTAGTTATTGCCTATCTTTATTCCGCTCAGCGATAGAACCTTGTTGGTCTCACGTGACGAATCATCTAGCGAGAATAACGCTTGTTCCTTAGTTATTGCTAGTAAAAACTATTGTAAAAATTGAAAAACACATATCTCTCTCTCTCTCTCTCTCTCTCTCTCTCTCTCTCTCTCTCTCTCTCTCTCTCTCTCTCTCTCTCTCTCTCTCCCTCTCTCTCTCTCCCTCTCCATCTCTCCTCCTAATCTATTCACCAGTTCTCTGAAACAACCTTTAACTACTGAAAATCTTTGCTTTTAAAATTAAACCACATATAATTATACTGACCAAAGTTTTAGAAAATAAAAGTTGGATTCGCTGTATGACGCTCTACAAATCTCAGGTTGGTTTTATTCTCTACAGGCACAAAGTTATGTCCCGTAAAACACTTACATCATACAAAATAAATCAAAGTTATGTTCCGTAAAACACTTACATCATACAAAATAAATCAAAGTTATGTCCCGTAAAACACTTACATCATACAAAATAAATCAAAGTTATGTCCCGTAAAACACTTACATCATACAAAATAAACCAATTTATAACTACGAACATTTCATTATGGCTTAAAAAAAAGAACAAATGGTGAAAGAGGGAAATGAAATATATAAACATATATATATATATATATATATATATATATATATATATATATATAGAGAGAGAGAGAGAGAGAGAGAGAGAGAGAGAGATAACTCTTTCAATCAGTTCCTTCCCTTTGGTGCCTACGTTGGTGCGAGGCAGTCCTTAAGTGGAAAACAAAACAAAAAACAAGAACAAGTGACACCTCTCACCAGCCCGCCTCACCAGAACAATAAACCATGCGATAAGTTTAGCCGTGCTAGCTTCTCCTCTGTCTTTGTTGAAGCTCTACACTTGCCCATTCCTCCTGGGTCTTGTTCTAGCCCTGCTTCTTGATTTTACCTTCTATCTCCGGCCCCGCCATCATGCCTCTCCCAGCCTCCGTAGAGTGGTCACCCCTTGAGGCAGTCCGAGCTTTCCTAAAGAGCAGGAAATTAATATCCTAGCTGGAGTTACAACCATAATAACGCTGTGAAGTGTCGCAGCCTCGGTTCAGCCGCTCATCTCACATGATTTCCTAACTGCGTTATGCTCATTCCTTCACCTCCCCATCTCACATGATTTCCTAACTGCGTTATGCTCATTCCTTCACCTCCCCATCTCACAAGGAGTTCAATTCTCCCGTGTTTCATCTTTTGTTTCTTTTCTTTTTTAATCAAATGGGAAAAACGGTGGAGTATTTTGTATAATTATATTGCACGGTGTAACGATGAGATCGACCTTTGAGATACCTGCTAATCTTCAAACAATGCCAGATATGACAAGGTCAGGACCCAAACTTCAGTGAGTTCCCTTTATTTCCTACCGGATTCTACCGGTCTGTGTTTCTGATCTAGAGTGCTCGGGTCGCCACAATACCTCTAAGTAAGTGGAAAAGGGGAAACAATTGTTCAAAGTGACTACTCTAACTCTACTGACTACATTCCCTTGATAGTAGCTCCACCCTCTAACAAAACTACCGCTAGAACTGATTTTTTTTTTTAATTTGATGAGCTACATAATTTTTCATCCAAAAGAAAACAACAGATCAGTTGTATCCCCTAAGGCTCATCCCAGCCTTTCTTTTTCATTTACATATCACAATAAAGTCTCTGTAGGCAGGGTAGAACTGAGAAGATGAGGCCCTGCACTCACCTACCGATATCACGAATATTAGACCAAAAGCTCTAACCCCACAGTCACCAGTGCTCCCACATAACTCCGCTAAGGAAGCAGTGCTGGTATGGTGAGACTTACACTTACACCTCACGACAGAGATCATGTTTTAAAGACAGAGAGAGTTACTGCAAGATAGAGGCTCTAGAGGCTCCCTCAAATGTCACAAGAGAGTCTCATGCTCAGTGGTCAGTTCACCCAGGTACTGGCGTGGAGGCCGAACTCGGATAGAATCATTGTATCTCAAGTGATGACTTGTGCGGACAGATTTAGATAACTTTGAATAAAAAGTCGGAAACATTAACGAGAAAAGTTGTGAGAAAGGAAAAAAAATCACCCAAATCTTTATTAATGAGTAAATTATTATTATGGGTAACGAATACGATTTTAAAGAAAGTTTAATAATCGTAATAGGAGTTTTCAACTGAAAATGTACTCTAACTAATCTATGTAAGCAACTATTGACTCATACTTTATATTTCGTTCCCGAAAACTTTCATCTTTACTTGACATGTTGACAGAATGACCGTTGGCCGATTCTAGGACTAGGCTGGCCACTCTATTTTTTTGTGGGTCACTCTATGTGTCACCCTAAGTCAATAGAGTCGTAATTAGTCAGGGAAAAGTGAGTCTTTTGGTAGCTTTCATTTTTCTTTCCAAACATCCAATATGGTAAATCAGCTAGTTTTGTATCTTCCCAATTTGTTTTTAGATTCCATGAAACGCTTATAATAACGTTATAGATTCTCGTAAAAATTCCAAAAGATGCATTGCTTGCGGAATTTCATAACTTCGTGATGATAACTTATGATTATTAGCATCAGTGTGCTAAAAGATTTGCATAACATTTCTCATTCTTTTCAACTTAATCGCAAGTCATAATATAAAAAAAAATAGATAACAGATGGTTTAGAATAGATTTAATAAATCTTCGCAACAGAATGTGAGTCATGAATACAGAGCCTTCTGACAGTAACACATTCAGAAACAGATAGGCTTACATGTGCAAATCGAAACGAACAGTAAAATTTTGTGCAGCTTATAATTATATCCCACGCCAAAATGGATCGCTGTATTAAACAAGAATACAGGAATACTACAATGTCAATCGTCTGTACAGAATTTCATACAGAAAAACATGAAAGTGATGTGGAAGGCATCCAGCGCTTTCATAGTTATGCACAGTTTTGTCATAACATAAAAAACGTAACAGAAATCTACTGGGTTAATTTCGAAAGTCAATAATATATATATATATATATATATATATATATATATATATATATATATATATGTATGTATTTGCGTTATGAATATTGTCAAAATCATTTCCAGAGTCGATTCCGGAGTTGTTGAGTGAAAAATGTCACTTGAGTCTGTCATAATTTACCAATGTTCATAAGTGCATTAAAAAGTCCAAGAAATTAACAACAATAAAGTACTAGCTTAATTATCATCTGTGCAACATAGTGAAATACAGTTCAACATATTTTTTGTTGATCTTTTCATTTTTTCTGACAAATAGGTGAAATACAATAAGTCAGCGGTTCAGCCAAACTGTCGGATGAATAATCCACGATCCACAGCCAGTCTATAAATCGCTCGACACAAACTTAAGGTCTCTGAATTCACAGGCTGACAGGAATCAGCACAAAGGCAGGTCTTAACATCTCATTTAGTTGAACAAACTGACCTGTTATACTAGCTACAAGAAACATTAAGACACAAAATGGCTAACAAATTCTAAAAACACCGTTACTTAGCTTGTCGGGAGTTTTGAAGTCAATGAACCTCTGGCAAAGTTGATCAAAAACTTTTACCATCTAACTTTACTATGAGTGCCGTCAAAGAATTCTAAAGAAACATTCGTATTTTTCGAATTTTCTGTCCTTTGTCGTCTTAATTACAATGTATAAATTTTCCTCTACCGCTTCATTCTTCTCAAAAGCGCCCTTTTTGTTCTTGTTATTGTTGTTGTTGTTATTATTGATGTTGTTGTTGTTGTTGTTGTTGTTGTTGTTGTTGTTGCTGTTCTTCTTCTTCTTCTTCTTCTTCTTCTTCTTCTTCTTCTTCTTCTTCTTCTTCTTCTTCTTTCCCATAAAAATAATTTGTTTTGTTATATTCATTTAAAAACCAATCTCGCTGTTACTTTATAATGCAGCAATTTTCAAGCGACTGGGATCATTGAACGTTTCCTCTCATTGAATAGTCAGTATCTTGGATTAAAGTATTTACTCTAGATCTGCATTTCAATTCCAGCCGAACCGAGGTATAAAATGTTTTGGCCGTCCTTATGATCGGTGTAGTGGGTTTATAGGAGCTGCGTTGTATCGGCCACTTATGTCATTTTAAGAGCACCACTTGAGCAAAATCTGTGTAAAATTAACACTGGCTTCACGGCTTTGATATTACAGACTGGTTTTTTGAAAGGATGGATTCCCGCTAGACCCTCACAACAGCAGGACCTTCCTGGCTGGGAGGAGATCTTGTCTCTCCGCTTCTCTTTGGGTCTATCACCGATTCATCGTAAGCGTCCAACGTTGAATCTGCGCAAAGAATTTCCACCTCAGTCCGGGGACCTGTAGAATTTGGGTCAGACGAGCTCTGGTTAGACCTTTGAACTTCAGTGTCCGCGGTTACTACAATCTGCGAGCAGGAAATAATATCTTGTGCGCCGTTTGAAATCGAAGACGTTATAGGTTTCTCACTTTCCGCTCCATTTTGTTCTTGTCCATCACGAATGGTTTCATTGCTCTCCGTCTGTGTCGCGACCTTCGGATTACCCGCAGTAGTAGTTAAGGCTTGGGCAGTATCATTGCTTGTGGTTGTAGAATCCTCGCTTCCCTGCTCTTTCGATGGATCGGAATTTCCGATTCTAGAACTGTCCAACGTACTCTCATCGACAGGCGGAAGGAGGGGACTGGCTGGCGCGTCGCTGTCACACACATGCGCAGTGCCACAAGCGGCGCTGTCAACAGTCTGAGGGTCTTCGCTAGATCTGGCTGCAGCCCACTCCTCGGCCCTGGCATTCTCCACTGAGACACGGTTCACACTGTCAGGAACCGGGCGATTTTCGGCCATGTTTTCGTTAATTTTCGTAGTATCGCCGGTGCCAGCGTTAACGCTTCTATTTACGTTCACTTGATGATCGTTCATGCCATCAGATTCACCTTTGTTTGTGCAGCCATCGCTCTCTTCAGCGGGGCAAGATCTAGCGATATGGGACTGCAAGAGGTCCGGCTCTGGGTTCACAGCCACCTCATGGACCTCGGCCTTCAACATGGCCGTCGCACTTTTGTGGCCAGCCTGTGTGGTGGCCGCCGCGTGGTCCCCCAGCTCGGCCACCCTGCCGTTGGTCAGGCACGTCTTGGACTCCTCGGCCTCCAGCACTGAGAGGATGTAGGCGATCCACTTCCGCCAGGCGTGGTCGTGCTGCTCGGTGAAGTGGTCGCCCATCTCCTGGCTGGTGAACTCCACAAACATGGTCAGCATGTCCTGGCATGGGAGACAAGTAGAGAGAGCGAGTAAAAAATAATGTTAAAGTATTGTAAAAAAAAAAAATATAATACAGTTACCAACTTGAGCTCAAGCACAATGAACTAAGTAAAAATAGCTTTATTTAACATAGAAGACGTTTTGCTTTCATTGGCTTTATCAGTAAGATTACAATGTTGACGTAGATTGTTGAGGTTATTCCATGACCTCCTATCTACAGAAGACAGTAGACAGAGAGCGCTGGGCTATACTCCATGGCAGGGAGACGATGAAAGGAGACAGCGTTTAGCTATTAAGGCATACCATGATTTTTTTTTGTTTCCTTAACTTTAAAAGGGCCGTCGTTGGCAAAACCTTTCACCCAAAACAATAGAAGTGAAAAGTGGCTTTTAAGAAGAGATAGAGCAACGTTCATAGAAACAGTGAAAAGACATGCCACAAAATATTAACAGTTCTCGCACGAAAATGAATGTTATACATACTTTTGAATCGCAACTGTATGAATGTTAAAAATATCTAGAAAAATGACATGCTACATATCTCGATTCTCGAAGCTCTCTAGAACATTTGATACAAAGGAATAATGAGATATAGTAATAACAATGGAAGTCTCGCTGACAACATCCATAGTTACAATACCTAGACTTGGCAGATTTCCAAAAATAAAAAAAAAACAACAATAAACCCCATCATTTTGCGCATCCAATTGAGAAAAAAAGAATAGAGACCTGTGGTGTGTAGAAGTTTTTTCTCTGCAGCTGCTGTTGCTCCATCAATGTCATCAAAACGTGCAACCAAACAACAACTTCGAAATTGTCAAAGCAAAACGGTACATATACAAAAAAAAACCCAAAACCCTTATTATTAAAAGATGGGAAACACAACTGATGTGCAAAGCTGATATGCTAAAAGTTATTACAAATAAAAAGTTATAAAAAAAGGGGAAAAAAACCCAATAATCTTTAAACAAACAAACAAACAATTCAACCTCAATGATTCATTTGCACACAACTGTTTTTCTCCTTAGATCTCTGATCTCAACAATGAGAACTAACCATCCACCTGAGATGGTTTGGATAGAGTCTTCAGATCTCTGGTTTATCCATTATTGTATCTTATACATTTAATCTTTTAACTCAATATGATATTTCTCATATTGCGGAATTATAAAAACGTAAAAAAAAAATTCAATGATACGAAATCAAAACAAAATTCCCATTTAAATCCCAAGGAACATTCGCTTTTCTCTTTCATGTTATACCGGGAAAATAATATCCTTGATGTTGTACGTCATAATTCAGAAAGTCAACTTCATCATGGCTACATAGGATATCAAACTCTCTTCAATTACTTATACAATTCCTGAGAGCGCAAAGAATCGAGGGAAAAAAGAAGCTTGGAAGTGGAAAAATGTCATGTTAAAGTTCAGCCATAAGAAAAGCCACGAGGGAGAAATAAACCTAATTGCACACAGGATTTTAAAGGCCGAACTTTAAAAGACGGTTGAGGTAGCACTAATCCGGTTATTTGGATCCATTTTTGTCACTGAATTTGTCACTGGGCCTTCTTAAAACCAAACGAAATTTACAGTAAGTTTCAAGGAAGGGGATTTAGACAGAGATTCAAGGGAGGGAATTTTGACAGAGCTTCGAGAGAGGGAATTGAGACAACGCTCCAAGGGAGGGAAAACAAGTATGTAGAGAATTCTGGCCTTGGAGCGTTATGTTAGATTTTGTCAGACATTTTGTCAACCATCTTGCTTTTCTTCATCTACACTTTTAGTTGTGTATGACTTTTGGTTGTGTACGCCAATAAAGTAAAAAGACGTTTGAATCTCTGGGTATATCAAAATCTCAATGTTTAGTCTAGGTTTAGATAGAGCTAAGCCTCTACAGCCACTCCTGATGAATCTAAAGAACAACAAGAACATTATTTAAAATATCAAACAAAACATCTGTCCAGTATCACAAAATGCATTATCGAAAAAAAAACAAAAAACAACAAAAACAATAAAAAAAAACCCGAACTTTTTCTGTTAAAACTTGGAGAGAGAAAAGCTTCCTGTGGGTAGTTCAACTGGAATAATTGTGGAAAGGAAAAGTAGAAAAGTTGACTGCGAGTTCCCTTTAGCAAATATACATGAAAAAAAAAGTATGAAATTATGAACACTCCCTTACAATGCCTGATTAATTTTCTATTTTTGTTAGTATCATATATTGTTATATATCTATATATATATATATATATATATATATATATATATATATATATATATATATATAATTATATATATATATGAAAATAAAAGGGTTTATCTTTCCCCTCCCCTCCCTTTCCCCACCCCTGGTCACTAAATGTTTCAACCAGGAACCATTTATGCTGAGTGTGGACACACTTGTGTGTGTGTGTGTGTGGGTGTGTGAAATCGTAAGCTTATTCCAGTGTCTCATCACCGCCTCAGACTGGACTCGAGGGATTACACCGAGCAGACAAAGACTTTTCTCTCCTTTACTCAGACTTTGCCAAAGATAGAACGTAAAAAAAATGTGAGCTCAACTTTCTCATATAGCCAGACTAGCATCCCGTTATTTAGATTTTAAAAAAAATTATTATTTTTAAGGCAAAATGTTTCTGGCTCAATCATGTTGGTGCTTAAAAAAAAATCTTTTTTTTTTTCAACAAAGCAACACAAATCTTCCTATTTGTACGTTTGAAACATTTTCTCAAAGCTCATCTAATTTTTTTTCTCTTCAGGACATCTTATTTCAATAGTTGTTCGCTAACCGATGGAATTAATCAAACCACAATCATTATTTTAAATTCATTCGCTTTTCGATTGAATATAACCATTCTATGATTGATCAAATCATTTTAAAATCTTTGCAGAGATTAAAAAGTCCTAATTAAAAAGCCTATTTGTGTATACATCGTAATATTTTTTTAAAGAGATAAGAAGAAAACTTGTTTCTCTAATTTCGGAATAATTTTCCTACATCTTTCTGTGTGTAATATTGATTATATTCAAGGCTGTTTTTTTTTATTTTTCTACTTCTTTGTTTGTATTCGGTACAGAAATTATGTCTAATTTTAAAAAGAACGTAGTATATCGATTAGCTCATGTTACGCAAATGGAGGGATGCGAAAAAGCTTCTGTTGAATAAAGACATTTCAATGGTAGGGCGATGTTATATAAAACTGGAATAACCGCCGAGCTGTTTCATATTCAAGCAGGGAAAAAATCAAACTATTTCAGCAACGACAGTTACTGCATTGAGCAATTAATCTCAAGAATCTAGCTAGACTTGAAGTATAGGTTCAAACAGACTCGCGGAATAAAAAGAATTGCCTGTGCTGTTATTCAACTAATCCTTTGGCTATCACATCCGGCACTGTATGAAATAACGCAAACACAAAGAAAATAAGTTTAGTTTCTATAATAACAGGAGATGAGGGCGGGCTATATTTCACCCAAACTTTAGACTAACCCACCCCGACTTTAAAGGTTGACAGCTCCAGCAAGAGAATGAACGTGTGACTGTGAGCAAGCTAGGCTCTGCCAGCTTTCAAACTGTAACAGCCAGGGCAGAATCTCATCTATTTTCCTAAAGGTAGGGTGGAGAAACGACAGATTCCACTTTCAGGAAACCCGGATGAAAAAAAATCTTCTGGTTTCAATTCAGATAAAATTGCATTTGATTCAAGACTTGCCAGAATTTCGGGCGATTTCATGCAAATGTTATCTTTTATCGGTACCTCAATAGCAATTCTGTACTTAAAATAATAATAGAAAATGGGGAATGATAATAATAATAAAAAGAACAAAATATAAACAAAACAGTGTAATCAATATTGAGGTTGAATCTATGTGTGTATATGCGAGAGACAAACAGAAAGACATACAAATAAACACTCAAAGAGGAAAGAAAAAAGATTTTTAAATATATTCGTAAAGAGAGAGAGAGAGAGAGAGAGAGAGAGAGAGAGAGAGAGAGAGAGAGAGAGAGAGAGAGAGAGAGAGAGAGAGACAGAGACAGAGACAGAGACAGAAAGATAAATAGATAGATAGAGAGAGACAGGGAGAGGGAGGCATTAGGCAAAGAGAGGTATTCTCTCTTCACTAGGTCGTCTCCTCCCCGAGCTATGAATAAATCAATGATAGATTACGTCCCCTGCGTGTCTGGATTTCCTCTGAGTGCACCTTTTTGTTTTTCTTTACCGTGTAAACTCCCCTCCCCCCCCCCCACCTTTTTGTTTTTGTTTACCGTGTAATCTCCCCTCCCCCCCACCCCCACCTTTTTGTTTTTGTTTACTGTGTAAACTCCCCTCCCCCCACCTTTTTGTTTTTGTTTACCGTGTAAACTCCCCTCCCCCCACCTTTTTGTTTTTGTTTACTGTGTAAACTCCCCTCCCCCCACCTTTTTTTTTTTGTTGACCGTGTTAACTCCCCTCCCCCCCCTCTTTTTGTTTTTTGTTTACCGTGTAAACTCCCCTCCCCCCACCTTTTTGTTTTTGTTTACCATGTAAACTCCCCTCCCCCCCACCCCCACCTTTTTGTTTTTGTTTACCGTGTAAACTCCCCTCCCCCCACCTTTTTGTTTTTGTTTACCGTGTAAACTCCCCTCCCCCCCCCCACCTTTTTGTTTTTGTTTACCGTGTAAACTCCCCCCCCCCTCCTTTTTGTTTTCGTTTACCGTGTAAACTCCCCTCCCCCTCACCTTTTTGTTTTTGTTTACCGTGTAAACTCCCCTCCCCCCCATCTTTTTGTTTTTTGTTTACCGTGTAAACTCCCCTCCCCCCCACCTTTTTGTTTTTGTTTACCGTGTAAACTCCCCTCCCCCCACCTTTTTGTTTTTGTTTACCGTGTAAACTCCCCTCCCCCACCTTTTTGTTTTTGTTTACCGTGTAAACTCCCCCCCCCCCTTTTTTCTCCCTTACTTTCTTAAATAGATGTAGAAAGTTATAGAAAAAAAGTAAATTTTGATGACATCAGTGAAGGTTCTGAGCGGCAGGCCTAATGACACCTCATATGGTCGGTACAGGGGATTGTGTTTTCTCAGGAATTGTGGACTGAAATGTTTTAGAACCACTTCAACGCTATGAATGCCGATTCTTGTAGCAATAACTTCTTTAAATAACAGAAAACCACAAGAAAATGAGAACAACATGAGACGAAAGTAATCATATTGATGAAACAAACATCGTAAAACTGTTATTTTGGTTATGTTGAGATGATTTTGATAATTGCTGTGACATGATGTTAGAAATAATGATGATGAATGATAGTGGTGATGGTGATTATGGTGTTAATGCTAGTGAGGATGATGATCATTATGGCCTTAATAATAATGATGATAAAGCTTGTGCTGTTAATGATAGTGCGTGATTTCGTGGTAAATAAATAATGGGGATAATACGAAGGGTAAAATGAAGAAATCAGTGGCCGCTGGTGGTTGTGATAGGTTGTGGTATGGTAAATTATTTTGTTAATGGAAGAGGTAGTGATAGTGGCAATGATAGGTGGTGATATGGTAATTTTGATGAATATGGTAGGTGTAATGGAGGAGGTGGTGATAGTGGTAATTGTAGGTGGTGACATGGACGTTTTTATGGTAATGGTAGGTGGTAGTATGGTAGTTTTTATGGAAATGATAGGTGGTGATATGGTCAACTTGATGGAAATGGAAAAGGTTGTGATTGTAGTAATGTTGGAAAGTGTCATGATCGTTTTACTGATAAAGCAGTGTTGGTGCTTGGGGTGATGGCAGATAGTTGTATAGTAGCTCTGATGCTGATCTTTGAGGTGGCGAAGCTCACAATAGTGGGTGATAGTGTAATGTTGGAAAGTGTCATGATCGTTTTAATGGTAAAGGTTGTGATTGTAGTAATGTTGGAAAGTGTCATGATCGTTTTAATGGTAAAGGTTGTGATTGTAGTAATGTTGGAAAGTGTCATGATCGTTTTAATGGTAAAGGTTGTGATTGTAGTAATGTTGGAAAGTGTCATGATCGTTTTAATGGTAAAGGTTGTGATTGTAGTAATGTTGGAAAGTGTCATGATCGTTTTAATGGTAAAGGTTGTGATTGTAGTAATGTTGGAAAGTGTCATGATCGTTTTAATGGTAAAGGTTGTGATTGTAGTAATGTTGGAAAGTGTCATGATCGTTTTAATGGTAAAGCAGTGTTGGTGCTTGTGGTGATGGTAGGTAGTTGTATAGTAGCTCTGATGCTGATCTCTGAGGTGGCGAAGCTCACAATGGTGGGTGATGGTGTAGTAGTTAAGAGAATACCATATGGTGATATTGGTGACAGTAGAGAGGGCGTCATTGAACATTTTAGCAGTAAACATGGCTGTTTGAAAAGTTTGTATTGTAAACTGGAAATCATAATGCAAGCAATTGTTATGGCGTCAATTATACTGCGTTTCGAGCAAACTTGTACAAATACTGTAAATTGAATATCGACATAACTGCCGACAGCTTATTGACCGCCA
>JAWDGP010008105.1:427500-465000 GCA_033675545.1 Elysia crispata | reverse complement strand
GTGGGTGTGAGGAAGGAATGACGGGTATTTCGCTGTACAGTCTGGCCCTTAGCTTTGCGAACAGCCTGAAAACTAACCATGTCTCTACTCCCTCATGTAGCTCTCAGTGTGGGTGTGAGGAAGGAATGACGGGTATTTCGCTGTGCAGTCTGGCCCTTAGCTTTGCGAGCAGCCTGAAAACTAACCATGTCTCTACTCCCTCATGTAGCTCTCAGTGTGGGTGTGAGGGAGGAATGGCGGGTATTTCGCTGTGCAGTCTGGCCCTTAGCTTTGCGAGCAGCCTGAAAACTAACCATGTCTCTACTCCCTCATGTAGCTCTCAGTGTGGGTGTGAGGGAGGAATGACGGGTATTTCGCTGAGCAGTCTGGCCCTTTAGCTTTGCGAGTAGCCTGAAAACTAACCATGTCTCTACTCCCTCATGTAGCTATCAGTGTGGGTGTGAGGAAGGAATGACGGGTATTTCGCTGTGCAGTCTGGCCCTTAGCTTTGCGAGCAGCCTGAAAACTAACCATGTCTCTACTCCCTCATGTAGCTATCAGTGTGGGTGTGAGGAAGGAATGACGGGTATTTCGCTGTGCAGTCTGGCCCTTAGCTTTGCGAGCAGCCTGAAAACTAACCATGTCTCTACTCCCCCATGTAGCTATCACAGTATCAGTGTGGGTGTGAGGAAGGAATGACGGGTATTTCGCTGTGCAGTCTGGCCCTTAGCTTTGCGAGCAGCCTGAAAACTAACCATGTCTCTACTCCCTCATGTAGCTATCAGTGTGGGTGTGAGGAAGGAATGACGGGTATTTCGCTGTGCAGTCTGGCCCTTAGCTTTGCGAGCAGCCTGAAAACTAATCATGTCTCTACTCCCTCATGTAGCTCTCAGTGTGGGTGTGAGGAAGGAATGACGGGTATTTCGCTGTGCAGTCTGGCCCTTAGCTTTGCGAGCAGCCTGAAAACTAACCATGTCTCTACTCCCTCATGTAGCTCTCAGTGTGGGTGTGAGGAAGGAATGACCAACAACTCTGCGCCAGTTCCATCTGTTTTTCTCCCGTTCTCTGACGATGTCCAAAAAACCTGGAATGTCCGGCATGATTTCTGATCGAGACTGACAGGCGTGTTTTAAACCTGCCACAACCGTTTTTGCCAAATCTTCCAAACGCTTCCTTATCTATGATTCTCATCTGGAAGTTTGTGTTTGACCTATGGCCACCAGTACTGTGGAGGATTTGTCCAGAGAGAGAAAGAGAGAGTGAGGGAGAGAGAGAGAAGGAGAGAGAGAGTGAGGGAGAGAGAGAAGGAGAGAGAGAGTAAGAGAGAGAGAGATAGAGAGATAGATAGAGCGAGAGATTGTAGACACACTAGGATCCTGGAATCGCTATGGTACTAAGTTACTGAAGTTTTCCATTGCTTGCGAGTGTGAGCAAGCTAAATAAGGAGTTCGTTAAGTATTTTTAACTAAGTTTTAAGTAGAGAAAATGTTGAGTTTTCCATTATTTGTAGTTACATCAAAGAACCGAGATTTTCGCAACAATTTATCACTTAGAGACCAGACAAAGAAGAGTAAAATTTAGAGAGGCGTTGAGCAGTCTGCACTGTTATGTCTGCAGGAAATTTTCTTGTCTGGTCTTGTCACAGGTGTTGTCTGGTCCTCCTCTATCTCTTGTGGTTAGCAAAGTATATTGATGAAGACATTAAAGACACAAACTTTAGAGGTATAAACCCAATTACTGATAAATTTCGTGGTTCAAGTCATGACTAGATTGTCTCTATTATCTACAGTTTCTAAAATCTAAGCTAATGCATTCGAAGAAATCTGTATTGCAATACATTGAGGAAATAATGCAGAACTTGTGCCTAATCTATGAAAGTGGACAGTGCAACACATTAACATTCCATTCTAGGTCAAAACGGTTGACACGGAAATGTTTGAGAAAGATTGACAATCATGCTAAGGCCGTACATCATTTAAGTGTGTGTGCGGAGGAAAGAAAGAGAGAGAGAGAGAGAGAGAGAGAGACACACAGAGAGAGAGAGAGAGAGAGACAGAGACAGAGACAGAAAGGGAGAGAGAAAGAGAGTGAGAGAGAGAAAGAGAGAGAGAAAGGGAGAGAGAAAGAGAGTGAGAGAGAGAAAGGGAGAGAGAAAGAAAGAAAGAAAGAGAGAGAAAGAGGGAGAGACAGAGACAGGGAGAGACAGAGAGAGACAGGGAGAGACAGAGAGAGACAGAGAGAGAGACAGAGAGGCACAGAGAGACAGAGAGAGACAGAAAGGGAGAGAGAAAGAGAGTGAGAGAGAAAGAAAGAAAGAAAGAGAGAGAAAGAGGGAGAGAGAGACAGAGAGAGAGACAGGGAGAGACAGAGAGAGAGAAAGAGAGTGAGAGAGAAAGAAAGAAAGAAAGAGAGAGAAAGAAGGAGAGAGACAGAGAGAGAGAGACAGGGAGAGACAGAGAGAGAGAAAGAGAGTGAGAGAGAAAGAAAGAAAGAAAAAGAGAGAAAGAGGGAGAGAGAGACAGAGAGAGAGGCAGGGAGAGACAGAGAGAGTCAGAGAGAGAGAGAAAGAGAGTGAGAGAGAAAGAAAGAAAGAAAGAGAGAGAAAGAGGGAGAGAGAGACAGAGAGAGAGAGACAGGGAGAGACAGAGAGAGACAGAGAGAGACAGAGAGAGAGACAGGGAGAGACAGAGAGAGACAGAGAGAGAGAGAGAGAGAGAGAGAGAGAGAGACAGAGAGAGACAGGGAGAGACAGAGAGAGAGAGACAGAGAGAGTGACAGAGAGAGAGAGAGAGAGAGAGAGAGAGAGAGAACTTACAGCAGAACTGTGATCGGATAATGTGGGGAGAAGGAAATAGAATTAAACATAGAATCGCTTAAGATCGTTACGATAAGGATAAAGAGATGGAAGTAAACATTTTAGAACAGAAATAAAGGATACAAAAAAACAACAACTTTGCAGCGTTGGAAATGTTATGTCTTGGAGAGGAGTGGATGGAGTGTCCAACAAATTTGAGAAAGAAAAATACCTTCCAAGATTCCACTGTGCTGATACAATGTCTAAGTTTCCTCTATCTCTTGCTACTCTTTACTCTGGTAATTGTTTCACTTTTATCTTGTCTTTTTGACAAAGTTTTACACCACGCAGTAAACCGCAGGCAATCACCAGCAGTGGTGTTCAAATAATCATCCAACCAGACATTAAGTTTGAGACCCTGAGTCTTTTTCATAACTTTTTGATAGTTCCAGCGGCATCAATAGCGCAGCCCTGAGTTGGCAAATTTGCGAAAATCCCTCCCGGCATAAAATTAGATCTACATTTTTGTGGATCCATCACGTCCTGCAGCACCGAACGGAAAACTCCGAGAAACGAAAAAAAAAATAAATATAAATTATCTTACACTGAACTGCACCTAATTATTTTTCGGGCATTGCCCTTTTATCCTCTCGAGAGCTCTAGATTGGCTTATATCTCCTCTATTCAAACGCGATCCGTTATTTTATCATCCTTACCACATGCCGGGCCAGGACACATAAAACCAAACAGATGTCCAAAGAGGCAATTAGGACCTCGCCAATGTATGGAGCAACAAATCATCATCAATGTGCGGTAGGCAATGAAACGAGCTCAGTAATTCTGTATGGCCAGGACAAAGTCAGCTGCCCGCCCCGCGCCCCTTCTCTGCTCCCACTGATTTCGGCCAAACATCAAAGGGAACTGATACAAACAAGAACCCCCAGTAGACCAAGCATGATCAGGTGATGCCAAGAATCATGTGGTCTGGGATTTGGGCAGATCGGGGACTAGAACTAGGGGCGGCTGGGTTAAGACCAGTATCATCTATCTGATGGGACTCGTTTAGATTCAATGTTTTCTCCACTAGCATCAAAATCATCTACATGTCGGCCGCATAAATTTTATCTATCTAAAAAATACGATTCCTTTATTTTTTTTTCCAATTGAAAAAACAAGAAAGAAAAATGAAATGGTCGACAAAAAACAATAATAACACAAACTAAAAGTTGACCCGTCCTCTGCAGAATATTGCCTCTATCAGCCTCAGGTTAACCGGTGTATACAGTCATATTGTCCACTTTGAATTAATTATAACCGATATGGACCTCACTAGTTCACCTTAGTAGTTATGTATGGAAAAAAAACCTATCCAAAAAAACAAACAAAACAAAAACAAAAACAAAAACAAAAAAAAAACCCAAAAAAAACAAAAAGCATTCAGAACAATTTCATATTGCGTTAAAACCGGTTATGTGCGTTTGGCCAGCGGACGTGTTGGATTGAAACCAGTAACCAGTAACCAGCATGGTCCACACACACTGGAGTGTAGGTACCACTTCGCTAGAGGATCAACTAAACCCGGTACCATCTATCTGGGCTAGATAGATGGTACTGACTAAACCCCACATACCAGGGCGAGCTTGCCACACCTGTCTAGCTGCTGTAACAAACCTTTCATTCATTTATTACATTAGACTTTTGATCCAATGCTGTCAGTGTGAACAGATATTAATTCTACCGTGTAACCAGCAGACCGCTGTGTGGCCGAGCAATGGACCAGAGAGGGCCTAACTCTACACTATAGCTTGCTACGATATCCCAGACTGAGCTCTCCCTGCGAACGGCCATTATGGCACGATGCAATGAACAAGCGAATTACTGCAAACCGTGTACGCCGATCAACCACTATACCATCTAACTGAGATGAAGAGCCTCGATGCCCTGTAGATAATAAAATGATTTTGAAAAATGATAACGACCTGGGTATTATGTATAACTATTACTATTAACATGGCGCTTCAAGCTGACAGTAACTGACAATACTGTTCAGCCTATTGCCCAGAACCTTCACTCTAAATAGACGGTGTTGCTCTTGTCGGATACTCGTTTCACACCTGAGTTAGGTGAGAACATTTGTGTTAACAGCTTCTCTAAAAAAAACTTAACGCCATGTCATGCCATATCAGGATTCCAAATAAATCTCTTACCCTGAAACCTACAGACTATCGAAAAAGGGTTCGAACCTCGCAAATGGTGCAATCTGAGGGGTTTGAGTTTTAATGTTTGAAACTCCTCTGGTTTTGCGAGCCTGTTGAAGGTTTCTTATGACCAAGAGGGAAAATAGAAATGCCTGTGTTGCTTGATACAGAAATCAATCAAACGAAAGATTGGAAACAAATGAATCAAACGAGAGATTAGAAACAGAACTGAATCAAACGAGAGATTAGAAACAGAACTGAATCAAACGAGAGATTAGAAACAGAACTGAATCAAACGAGAGACTCGAAAAAAAGCAAGACAGCAGATTACCATGGAGATGGTTCTTAACGCTCAGTTCCAGTAAAACAGAACGAAAGATAAAAACTGCTTCACCAAGTCATTGGTAACTAAGATTTGCTAGCGTGTCCTTTGATAACGAGCAGAGAGTTTTATAATGAAATCGCTCACGTTGGCCTAACAAACTCAAGCATCTACAACAAACTGTCACTGCTGACACATTCGCTCTGGTGTTTCTTGAATGCTGAAGATGACACGCATTCCTCAACACGACGTGGGAAAGTCATTGACAAGCTCTAGGTATGTTTCTAGTTTCTGCATTCGTTTATCGAGTAAAAGAGCTGTGGGGGTATTCTCTACGTCTATACTTTAAAAACAGCTGGAAGGAAGGAAAGTAGAGGAAGAAAAAGGAAACGACTGGACCACATAGCTGCATCAGAGCAGAAAGATAGCTGGGGACTGAACACAGCACCAATTGTTTCTCGGTGGTCACGAAAGGATGGATACACTGGAGTTGTCAGAAAAGTTAAAAGTTACACACGCTTTAGTTGATCTGAGCCACGAAATCTCTTCCAAGAAATTCTGGTTGTCTTACACGCAGGGCTAGCAACATGAGACCAGAAACCAGTTTACTCAATTCAAGATTCAAACCTAATTGAGAAAGACTCAGCAGATCCTGGGGTGGACTTTTACCATTTGATCACCGGTAATCTTTACTAGAGCCGACCAGGGAAGTAACATCATGGGGTTTACCAAGAATTCTTTGAAGTCACCGCTATTTTAATTTTTTATTTGCAAAATTATTCTATAACAACATCTCTGTTCTAAGAAGTTTAGATACCTGAAAGATCTGAATTATTTAATATTACGATTTACCGCTTGCTCAAGGCATGAAAAAAAATAATTTGGCATTGAAAAGAAATAAAGATAGAAAGGAATAAGATTATGCTATCATTGTAGTTCTATGTATTTAAACTTGTCAATCTCAACATCAAAGACATGCTACATATTCAATTCTCTGGAAACTTAGGGGATTTTGAATTTGGGAATAAGTGAACCACGTCAGTGTTTACCAATTATTTCAAACTTGTTCCTAAATAAACAAAAGGCAGAATATCTTAAAAACATTGCCACTAATCCCAGTCTTTGTTTAACCTGAACATAACATTTCCACTAGTTCCAGCCTTTGTTTAACCTGAACATAACATTGCCACTAGTCCCAGCCTTTGAATAACCTGAACATAACACTGCCACTAATCCCAGCCTTTGTTAAACCTGAACATAACACTGCCACTAGTTCCAGCCTTTGTTTAACCTGAACATAACATTGCCACTAGTCCCAGCTTTTGTTTAACCTGAACTTAACACTGCCACTAGTCCCAGCCTTTGAATAACCTGAACATAACACTGCCACTAGTCCCAGCCTTTGTTTAACCTGAACATAACACTGCCACTAGTCCCAGCCTTTGTTTAACCTGAACATAACACTGCCACTAGTCCCAGCCTTTGTTTAACCTGAACATAACATTGCCACTAGTCCCAGCTTTTGTTTAACCTGAACTTAACACTGCCACTAGTCCCAGCCTTTGTTTAACCTGAACATAACACTGCCACTAGTTCCAGCCTTTGTTTAACCTGAACATAACACTGCCACTAGTCCCAGCCTTTGTTTAACCTGAACATAACACTGCCACTAGTCCCAGCCTTTGTTTAACCTGAACATAACACTGCCACTAGTCCCAGCCTTTGTTTAACCTGAACATAACACTGCCACTAGTCCCAGCCTTTGTTTAACCTGAACATAACACTGCCACTAGTCCCAGCCTTTGTTTAACCTGAACATAACATTGCCACTAGTCCCAGCCTTTGTTTAACCTGAACTTTACACTGCCACTAGTCCCAGCCTTTGTTTAACCTGAACTTAACACTGCCACTAGTCCCAGCCTTTGTTTAACTTAAACATAAAATTACCACTAGTCCAGGCCTTTGTTTAACTTAAACATAACACTGCCACTAGTCCAGGCCTTTGTTTATACACAGACATGTGGTTAGAAGATCGTCCCTCAAAGCCTCTCAAATCTTTGTTATCACCATCCTGCAACCGTAAAGCTACGTCTATGGTTTAACCATCTTTGATCTGAGATCCACAAACTAGTGCAAGAAACTTGTGGCGTCTCTTGTCCTTTAAGTTGACAGATTAGTCGGTCTTACACTCGTTAATTCTTGATCCGGTCCTTACAGTCTGTCGGAAAAGACGTGCTTTAAATCATTTTTTTGAGAATTGACCTTGACCGTGCATTTCCATCAAACAAATCTAGAGTCTAGAGATGCCCTTAATTAGACATACGAAAGGTGTTTTTTTTATTTTTGTTGTTGATAGGTGCGAGAGGAAGAGGGGCTCTAAATTAGGTTCGTTTTTCAACATATTGAAAAATTATTTTTTTAGTTTATGAGCCCACAACGATTTCCGAGGAATTTCCCCGCCCCCCATACACACACACACACACAAATTAGAGCTATGTTTTTAAAAGTAAAGCTGCTCCTTAAGTTGTTAAACCTGCCATGTTTGATGAAGGACAAAAAAATGAAATCTGACATCAGTTATCAGGGAAGTTAATTTTTATCGAATCAAAACCTTCAGATTGACATCAAATTCTACCTGTGCTGAATATCTCAATACATCTGCCTCCCTAACTGATGAAACGAAGAGCTCTTCCTCCCGTCACACAGGACGTCCCGGTCACTTGACCATATTTGAATGTATAGGAACAGACTCAGAGTATCGGTGGTCAGGTTGGATGAACGCGTGCCCTCAGTGCTGCGGTGACCAATCATTGGGGTTAGAAACCCTTGCTGTAGAGGTATGAGAGAGAGAGAGAGAGAGAGAGAGAGAGAGAGAGAGAGAGAGAGAGAGAGAGAGAGAGAGATGAACAGAGAGAGAGGGAGAGAGAGAAAGATAAACAGAGAGATAGAGAGGGAGAGAGAGGCGGCGGGAGAGGGGGAAAAGAGAGAGGGAGAAAGAGAGCGAGAGAGAAAGGGGAGGGAGAGAAAGAGACAGAGAGACAGAGACACAAAGAGAGAGAAAGATAGAGAAAGAGAGAGAGACAGAAAGAGAGAGAGACAGAGCGAGACAGAGAGAGGAAGAGAGAGACAGAGAGAGACAGAGAGAGAGAGAGAGAGAGAGAGAGAGAGAGACAGAGAGAGAGAGAGAGAGATCTGGTTTTACCATGTACCGTTCCAAACAGTATTACAAGGAGGCTTGAACTCCTAGTGTTGTAGAACGAAGAAACCAATATACTAACCAATCGATTAAAACCACTAAGCTGGTTGCTGCTCACTGGGAGAAATCAGGACCAAGTTAACATACTTATGGTTTCTGGTCACACGCCTTGTTTATTCTCAAGCAAAATTCGTCACATTCGTTTGATTAGAAAGCGTTTCACCTAAGGCTCTAAAGCTGTGGGGGTTAAGATATACGCCAACAGATCAAGGCGCCTTCAACTGAATATTAATGACAGGCAGAAAATGTCACAATCTTAGCATACTCAGCCTCCAACAATTACTATCAGCACTTAACTTTCCTCCTGCTTTTTTTTTATGCCAGATTCATTTCTTTAAAACACTATTTGCAGACCAGAGATAAGTTCGAAAATTGGGATTAGTCACCCATTCAACCATAAACGATGTTTTTTTTAGCTCGAAACCTTAGTTTAAATAAAAACTCTGCAAATAAACCGCAAAGTGGAATGATTATTTTTGTCTCCTCAGAAAGTTGTCTCTTGACGCGAACAGGTTCTTCTCTTCAGGTTTTTTACTGCGAACATACTTATCTAAACCGATAAATAGAGGAAATGAAAGTCACAGAATTCAGTATGGCCTATAAACCAATAGTGTATTTCATATTTTGTCCTTTCGTTAGGCCGAAAGAAACTTTTTCAAGCTTATACAAAAAAACAGAAAAACAGAAAAAAGACCCCCCCCCCCCAAAAAAAAAAAAAAAAATAAAACAAAACAAAACAAAACAAAAATACCAAATATCGGCATACTTTACATCACTCCATCAGTTTCTATATGAAAACCATGTAACCTTTCTAGCATTGATGATATTAACCAAACTGTATGTTGCGTGCTGTAAGGCAGCCCAAGTTATGTGTGAATGTGGTGAGGGGGGAGAGGGAGGGGATAGGATGGAGGGTCGGATTTCATAAAACTTCCCTCTCCATCTCCAGACACCCTGAGTTACAATCTAGGATGACAGGGTGCAACTGAGGACAAAAGAAAAGAACGTGAGAACAGAACGTAAGGACAAACAAAAAAGTTGTTGGACAAAACTGCTGAGACAGAGCTTTGTTTGAGGGGAAGGGAAATAATCACATCTGAGAAACAACGGTAGATAACTCACTAGTTCCGTTTTTCTATGATGACAACCTTTTCCTATTTTTTTTTCTTTTTTGAATATCAAAATAAATTTACGTCAATCCTAATCTCCTGAAATAGAGATACTTGAGTTTCTGAGCAATTTTGCTGCTCCGTTTTGACAAAACTCGCTCTGAATGTTCTTCATTCTTTTTTTTTTTTAGAAATGCCACAATGAAGCATTACTATAGTAGCGACTTGATGCGTGTTATTTTCAGTATCTATTCTCTTCGAATATTTAAGAGATATAGCCATACTGGCATGGCAATAATACGGATGTTTCTGGTAGGAATGAAATAACGCACAATTATGATAAGACAAAATTGACACTTGTAGGTCGTCGATTTGTTGTCAAACTTGAACAATATTAAAGATACACAAGACCCAAGATTTACCGCATTCAAATGTCATTGCAAAGTTCGAGATAAAAAGGAGATTTATTTCAGCAAGCTGTTTTTGTGCAACATTATTTCTTATACAAGCGACTAAATCTGACAAAAAAAGAATTACTAAAACCATAATAAGCTGATTACTTTTAAGTAGGTCAAGCACGATCATTTTTCACAAAGAAACAAAGAAAACAAGTAACGGAAAAACCCGTGGATTCTCGTGGGTAATTGACAAAATCCTATAAAATATTGATCAAAACTCAAGGCCTGTCCATTTATCTCCCTTACCTCTGAGGACAACCAGCAAGTTTAAGCCGTATTCCTAAAACATCTTAAAGGGAACAACAAAAATTCTGCTGCTAAATTACCCGAGGGATACTGAATTGGCCTTAATCCTTGTAAAATCTGGCCAAGTTTTAGAAAGCCAAAGTCATTCAGAAAAAGACGAAACACTTAATACCCTTGGTTTAAATTCGTCTTTTTTATCTATCAAGCTTTTTTGCTATTTGCAATCTATCATTAAGTCTTGAATTCAATGTGTGAGAAACAAAAGAAGAAAAGTGAAAAAAAAATGGGGAGGGTCGGGGTGCTGCAAGGAAAAAAATCCCAATCGTTGCTTTTTTATCCTCTATTCTCCTCCGGCGACATCCCTAAGGTCAGAACTGATTACAATAATTTTTTTTTTCCTGAGTGAATAAAAGAAAATCTGTAGCATTCCTAGTTAAAATATTCCTGTCTATTGCGCGGATTCTTTCGTTGCTTTAGGGACTCAACAATCCGTGAATCAATTGAGAGAAATGGATGTTCTGAGAGAATGAGAGAAGAACGAGAAAGGAAGAATGAAGGATAATACTCACCAAAACAGCATAGGAGGCAGCGACTCATCTTGATTTCTTTAAGAACTTAGCGGGCAGAATCTTCAGTCTGGTATTTGTGATCTGAGATCGGCGCTTGGGTATTGACCTCCCTGGTACGACTTCTCTGCTTCGTGAAGCAAGCTGGGTCTAACGTGGCTATTGACCTCCCTGGTACGACTTCTCTGCTCCGTAAAGCAAGCTGGGTCTAACGTGGCTATTGACCTCCCTGGTACGACTACTCCGCTCCGCGAAGCAAGCTGGGATCTAAGGTGGCTATTGACCTCCCTGGTACGACTTCTCCGCTCCGCGAAGCAAGCTGGGATCTAAGGTGGCTATTGACCTCCCTGGTACGGCTTCTCCGCTCCGCGAAGCAAGCTGGGATCTAAGGTGGCTATTGACCTCCCTGGTACGACTTCTCCGCTCCGCGAAGCAAGCTGGGATCTAAGATGTCTATTGACCTCCCTGGTACGACTACTCCGCTCCGCGAAGCAAGCTGGGATCTAAGATGTCTATTGACCTCCCTGGTACGGCTTCTCCGCTCCGCGAAGCAAGCTGGGATCTAAGGTGGCTATTGACCTTCCTGGTACGACTTCTCGGCTCCGCGAAGCAAGCTGGGGTCTAAGATGGCTATTGACCTCCCAGGTACGGCTTCTCCGCTCCGCGAAGCAAGCTGGGCTACTCGCCTCTTGAGAGCTGCAGCTAAATCTTGACAAGATCTATAAACTTTCACGTTCCAATTAATTTACTTGCGGGCTTTACACACTCGGAATGGTGCAGATCTTAAGAAGAGCGAGAAAATCATGAATTAGAACGCGAAGAGAGTGTGATCATGTGAAGATAAAACCCATGACCAACAGAGATCTGCTCTTCGGGTTGAACTACGTGATCCTTACGAGTCTGATCATCTCTTTGTATTATATCCACAGCGTCTTTAAAGTTGAGTGCGAATCCTCTCGGCAAATTTATTAAAACGAATAAACCAAGAAGAGGATAGGGCGCGCAAAACACTTCCTGTTAAGTAGAACTTGAAGATTTTGACTTTTACATGAACACCAAACACCAATAACGATTAAAGAATAACAGCATAGTTTGCTCTAGGTCTCAGAATGCCACGCCGTATATCTCCTCTTTACAGCCACACGTATAAGTGTGTCCTTGAGATCAACTAGCCGCCATACAGACCAGATTTACAGCTCTCATAAGTAACCTGAAAGAAGTGAAGAAATACACAATTAATAGCAATTTTCATCAACTTAGATTCATCATAAATTTTCACCGTTTTATGGAAGCATCACAAGTTATTACCCCCTTTACTGCCTTTCAGTATGCATTATCTGTGCCGTAATTTTTTTGAGGCAAGGATCTTTACTACCTTAACAAGCATCGATTTATTTTGAAGCCGAGCCACTCACCGTTTGCGATCGTGGAAGTTTAATTGATTCCTTTTTTTTCATTGATTTAGAACCGGAAGTTTGAGTCTCACTAAATGTATAGATCGAGAAGCGAGATTCACCGAATACCCCAAGCACCCATCACGACAGCCAAAGTTAAGAGTAGCGGAATAGCAGGGAATATTTAGCCTGGTGGCTCTTCTCCTGGAGAAGCGTGGAAATACCAGGATCGTGAGAAGCTCAGCCGTTCACCAGGGAGCGTAATGCTGTGGAGGGACATTCGGCGATGCTGAACTACTGCTTAGGGTGAATGGAGCCAATTTCGGCACAATGTATTTTAGAGTTCTATCTATAAATGTACTACAGTTTTGACAATTTTCAATTGGTCTATTAAACGGAGAACGATTGTCATGTTTCTATACAGGAGTAAAGTTGTGACGCGATCAATGACTTTCTGTCACGCCGGGGCTATGACATTTTGTAATGAAGATACAAATCATGCACTGTCAAAAAAAAAAACGCTATCTATGGATCTGGAAAATGTATTTTACACGAAAGTGTTCAATGAGGGTCTTATTTTTTAAAGGTGATTTATTATTGACAAAAATAATCTTTAGATCGGTTGATAGTGACAAAATTTGAAAAAAAAATTTATGGATTTGTATAATCAAGTGAGAGGAAAAAATGGAAATAGCGAAATTGTAGTCCGGTCATTGATGTCTACATAGCTACATCCTACTCGGTCTCAGAATATGACGTCACCTCCTGACTGTACTCGTACGGTTCATAATTCTATTTCACACTTGAGCAACATTTTAATTGTGCAATTGCGTGGGCAGAGAGATGCTCTGGCTGAAACAGTTTCTAAATCCCAATATTTCCAGGAAAGATTATCTCAAGATTGGAGAGAAGTTCGTTGGTGGTAGCCGCCGACCTGTAGGTGTCAGGGACCTCTTGCGCCACGAGTTCGAGGCACTAGGGCCTCAGTGGGAAGGAGATCTGTTTACCATCCTTGGTGCTGCGTGACGGAGGGGGTTTCTTTCTCATTTTATTTTACATGGATCGTTAGTATTCTCTCTTTCTCTTTCTCTCTCTCTCTCTCTCTCTCTATCTCTCTCTCTCTCTCTCTCTCTCTCTCTCGTAGAGTCTGATGTGCCCTGAAAGGTAAGACACCCAAAGTGGTTAAGACTTCACTGTTTCTCTCTACCACAGAATTAAGTTGCTTGTTCACCTAAAGTCGCAATATTGACCTAGTGACTCTGTTACCTAGATTTATTATAGGCTGAAGAACGTCACACTAACTGCTCTATCTGTTTATTTTTGACATCACGCCATTTTCTGATGTCCGTCAGGAGGGGAAAAAAACTACACGAAGATGCTCCAAGCCTACCCATAAAATATCATATGGCTTAGCCCGAATTACCGAATTAGCTTCCAAACAAACCATCATACTGGAGACGGGCTGCTGGAGAACGGCCTTGGCCAAAACAAACCATCATACTGGAGACGGGCTGCTGGAGAACGGCCTTGGCCAAAACAAACCATCATACTGGAGACGGGCTGCTGGAGAACGGCCTTGGCCAAAACAAACCATCATACTGGAGACGGGCTGCTGGAGAACGGCCTTGGCCAAAACAAACCATCATACTGGAGACGGGCTGCTGGAGAACGGCCTTGGCCAAAACAAACCATCATACTGGAGACGGGCTGCTGGAGAACGGCCTTGGCCAAAACAAACCATCATACTGGAGACGGGCTGCTGGAGAACGGCCTTGGCCAAAACAAACCATCATACTGGAGACGGGCTGCTGGAGAACGGCCTTGGCCAAAACAAACCATCATACTGGAGATGGGCTGCTGGAGAACGGCCTTGGCCAAAACAAACCATCATACTGGAGACGGGCTGCTGGAGAACGGCCTTGGCCAAAACAAACCATCATACTGGAGACGGGCTGCTGGAGAACGGCCTTGGCCAAAACAAACCATCATACTGGAGACGGGCTGCTGGAGAACGGCCTTGGCCAAAACAAATAAGCCAAAGTCAAAAGGAAAATCGCTCCCCCCCCCAAAAAAAAAAAAAAATAGCCTTGTGAAATAAAAGTTAACAGAACCTGGCCATGGTGTCTCTCCCCCTTTGATAATTTAACACTACATAACATCTGGTTATAAAGGACTTATCCACAAATATGACACTCTGAGCCAACCTTGCTAATTTCAGACATTTCATGTGAGTAAAACTCACAGCTTCATGTAAAGACATTTTACGATACTTTGCTTTTTTAAGGAAAACTTTTATTTATTTTACCTTCTCGAATCATGATTTGCGGAGGATCAGACGTGTTAAACCGTGGCCTTGACACAGAGAGTTTATTTTTAGAACCGGATGAGACATCATTTTCTCTCTTTATTTCCGCTACAGAGAAAATAAAAAAAGCCTGTCTGACGGCAAGATCCCTATAATTTCAGTGGCTATTTTCAGCCCTAAGATCTATACACAGCAGCCTGTAGTATGATGGGCACTGAGGCAAAATGAACCTTGCACTGTGGAATCAAGCTCAAAGCAAAAGAAAAAAAAATGCTATCGTTTTTGTCCGTTAAGTATAACATTTTGTCCTCCACAATCATTAGTTAGTTAGTTCACCGGAACAATTATAAACAGCATTTGCAATTACTGCTTTCTAAACCAAGCAGTTATTATCAGAGAAAAGGATAACGGCATTTCATTATTGCGATGGCATGGTCTGAACTAAAGATAGTGAGTTCTATTATCTTGGTCTGATGCTGCCAGGTATGGCTGTAATTTCAGTACTGAAATATGTGGTTGCCATGTGACGAGCTCCTGTCCTGTTGACAGAAACTTTAATGTCTTTTCTGTTTATCACTCTGCTGTTTGTTTATCATTCTGCTGTTCTATCAGAGCATTTTATGATACAGATATTAATGACAAGAGGTTTTTACAGGTGATAATTCCCCTGACTGTGAGAACAGATGTGTTTTTTTTTAACAATAAAATATTATTGACATTTGAATATGAAACTTGTTTGATGTATGAGCTTCTATTACAGCTGCTATCAGGTCTGACAAACACAGAGATAACGCGTGGCATTTGATTTTTCGTCAGGTTATGGATAGTTCCGTTTTGTATCATTTTCTAACTCACTTTTATGATTGCAATTTCCATTTTATTGAATTTTTTCTTAATTTCTTTTGACACATGTATATTTTCATGTCTGCTCAGAAATATGATTTACATATTCCTTTTTGTGCATGTATGCTTTGCACCTGCCTATTAAACCTACCTGGGTGTGAATCATGAAGATTATGATCAGCATCACCTCTAACCCTTCTCTCCATCAGACAGCTCTAAAGAGATAGAAAGATAGAAAGAAGAACCAGGAGGAGGAAGCTTCTCTCAGCTTTATATTCTCGACTAATCAATTAGTATTAGAATTCGCGTGTGGGAATATCTCTTGAATATATGAGAAGGAGAAAGCTTCTCTCAACTTTATATTCTCGAGTAATAAATTAGTATTAGAATTCGCGTGTGGGAATATGTCTTGAATATATGAGAAGGAGAATGCTTCTCTCAACTTTATATTCTCGAGTAATCAATTAGTATTAGAATTCGCGTGTGGGAACATCTCTTGAATATATGAGAAGGAGAAAGCTTCTCTCAACTTCATATTCTCGATTAATCAATAATAGAATTCGCGGTGGGAATATCTCTTGAATATATGAGAAGGAGAAAGCTTCTGTCAACTTCATATTCTCAAAAGAAACTAGAGGCAACCGAAATGTGGTTCCGCACGGAGAATGCTACGAATCTCATAGACTGCAAGAAATAAAATCAAATCAATTTTGCTCCCAGAGTCAACAAGATCACTCATAATTAAGATACGTAAACGCCAGACCTTTTTGGCCATGTGATGAGAAGAAAGAAACTAGAACATCTTGTGAAAAAATGGAATGATCGAAGGAATATGCAGCAGGGAAAAACAACGAGAAGAGATGCTGGATGGACTAACAAAGTGGCTAAATGTAGGACGAGAGACAGATGCACTGAAAGTGTCGGGGAATAGAGTCGCGTGGAAGCTGATGTCTGCCTACGCTATAGAGCAGGGCACTTGATTGATTGACCCCTGGCCCACGCGGGTAAGAAAGGTCGAGTTATCGTCCCTATTTATCTTGGCCCTTTTTTTTGTTTATGAGGAGAGAAATCATGGTATCCGATTGTTTTTATTTAAATACTGGTTCCCAACCTTTTAGAGGAGACAGACCAAAGGTAAGGCGAATTTGGATAAAGCTAGTAAAGCTATAAGAAATGATTTTTACGTTACCAGATAAAGATACAAACAGCAAACAGAACTGCGAAGATACAAAACGGATATTAAACAAGTTCCATGTGTTTTAAGTCAGTTCTAGGAGTGAAGTTTTTAGATTCCTTCTATGGGACACAGTTTTAGAGCTTAAAACCGAGAAAAAAATCTGTACAATATTCTATTGAGAGTGTCTCACATCAAAACTTTTACTGCCTGTTGAGTCCGTGTGTATTGCCGTGTTCACTCGCTAAGTTGGTGCTTCCATTATTTTATATGAAAACAAGGCATTTTAATCTGAAACTGTGAGATTTGAATAAAAATGTCAAAAAGTTTCCTTAAAAATTTTTCAATATCTCCCTTGTTTTCACACAATCAAACTAATCAGACGTACCATTCAAGCGACATAAATCTCACTTGTTGGGAACCACAAAAAGTTTAGGGAAGATTGGCAGGACAATTATCGGCTGTCAGTTTTTCGGGAACCGATCTTCTGTAGGACGACTACCCTGGAGATACATGTAGATCTACATTTTGGCATGAGAAAATAAGGAATGTTTACCTTTAACTCTAGAGCATTTTTTCTCAGAGCTCAGTTGTCATTTAATCGAAGCCATTCCTACTTACAAAAGGATATGTCTACATCAGACTTAGATTCGAAAAAGTTAGATTTAGACAGAATACGTGGATGAAACTAATGTGAAAAATGTGCTGCGTCATAATTGTAGAAATATGCATATCTCACAGCATTCAGTCAACAAATATTTAATGTTCTGGAAAATGCCACGTATCACAAAAGTATCATTGGAGAGATAATTACAACCTAATATCGGGGTTTCTAACGATAACATCCAAGGGTCTGACTTTGGAGCCTTTAACTGCTTGTTGGTGCTGAAAGAATAAATTTCTCAAAACAAGTTGAGCAAACACGAGCTGGAAAGGGCAAAAACTTTAGTATTGTTGACATAACAAAGGCTCACTGTTATGTAAGTTAGCACAAGTTTAACGAATATGACCCCCTCCAGACGAAAACTTAATTTAAAAAAAAATCAAATTCTTATTTGTATGAATACAAACATTTCATTTTGTGTTTATCCCAGTCAGTTTTACCAAGAAACATCGAGTTAGCATAAACTGTCATCTCCTACTCCCGTCAGATGAGGCTAGGCGGGCAGAGTCGACACCAAGCACCTTAACGGATGATACATTAATAACAAATCTAAACGGATGGCTGTGGAGAAACTGTGGAGGAAATGTGAAGACAACACTCCTCTCAACGCAACTGATACCAGCTCTGTCCTCCGCCTCAGTTGATGAGTTTCAAATCACCCGGCGCCCACCCCAGGCCCCACAGCGGCCAGCTCATCTTTAATTCAGCAGCCATAGGAGAGAGTGATTACCTTCTTACAAATCTCTGGTCCTCAGACCCGACACTGGACAGCGAGTGGACGTTGGCTGGACCGCGGCTGAAGTTACCGGACAAAGGGCATCCATCAATCACCGCCAGTCGGAAATATTGCAGTTATAATTGCGAAATGACGATGAAAGATGGGAGAATTCAGTCGTCGGAAAGATGGTTCGGGCCAAAAACGTTGAAAAAAATGAAGAACGTCTTTCAGCGGTAAAAAGTGGCAATTTTCTGAATTGTGAAATGTGGGAAACGAGATTGCAGAACGACTTCTCGGCCCTGGAGACCGGTTTGGGCTGACCAGGAGAGTCTAAATATGACCTTTAAATGAAGGAACAGAATATCTCAAGATCAAAGGTATAATTTCGCACATGGAAGCATTGCATCGAAAAAATACTTGACAAAAAATGGCGACCTTAACTTCATAAATTTCTTTTCTTCACAAAAAGTTCTCGACATAAGTGGTTGGAGCAGGAAAAGAAAAATGTAAATTTGTGGTAAAGAGAGGACGTGTGGCATGGGAAATCCCTAACGTAAGGTTTGAAACACGCTGGCAAAGGACTCATTTATCAATAACTAGTGGACAAAGTCTATCAAACTAATGAACAAATTAATGATAGAGCAATGAATGAACTTTGACCCCAGTAGTTTCAAACCATTTTTTTACCTCTAGTTCTGTCACTTTGGGGCTGAATTTGGCAAAAAAGTTAAAAATAGGGAATCAAACTGATACTTTAGGTCGGGATCGGAAAACCAGACGCACGGGAAAAGAACCTTATTGATCCATCGAATTTTACGTTTTTATATGAGTACAAAAGTTTCATAGCGAGTTTTATCACCGCTGAGTTTTGCGAAGAATTATCGATTCAGAAAAGACTATCATCTTAATTTTAATAACTCACTCACATATATCTGTTTCTCAGCCCTCAAATCTCAATTCAATTGATAAAATACTCTTAGCCGCGGGTGATCAGAATCTCAGGTGTTGATAGTAAGGATTTTAATAACTCACTCACATATATCTGTTTCTCAGCCCTCGAATCTCAACTCGATTGATAAAACACTCTTAGCCGCGGGTGATCAGAATCTCAGTTGTTGGTAGTAAGGATTTTAATAACTCACTCACATATATCTGTTTCTCAGCCCTCAAATCTCAACTCAATTGATAAAACACTCTTAGCCTCGGGTGATCAGAATCTCAGTTGTTGGTTGTGAGGATTTTGGGCAAGCAAGTTCTTAAGAATACAACCACGCATAGTACTACACTCGATCCTAGTCCAAGTTTTTATCAATGGTTCTAGTAAAATAAGCGATGAGACTGCTATTTTTTAGTTTGACTCAAAATTTCCTTATTGCCTTTTTATTATCTTAGGTTTTTGTAGGCATTGATAGCTGCACATTGCTTGATTTGTTACTGTTTCCTTCTTTCTCTCCCTCTCTCTTCCCCTCCTCTATCCTCTTCTCTCTCTCTCTCTCTCTCTCTCTCTCTCTCTCTCTCTTTGTCTCTCTCTATCTCTATCTGTCTTTTACATTTCATCGCATCTTTTTCTTTTATTTTTTGAACATTGCCCCTGTCTTTCCAACCTAAGCTTAACACGACTGATCCTATAATTTGGCACTTTTCACAACAACATATTAAGATGCTCTCAACACATAAAATGGTATGAGAAAAACTTCATGCATTAGTTGAGTTTTGAAAAAGTTATGGCAGATGATTAATTTGTGTTGGGGGCACCATAGAATTGACATCGTAATTGTAAGAATAATGGTAATAATATTTAAAAAACAACTAATATTCTTTTTTAAAAAATAAATATTTCTATAGTTAAAATCAGAGAGGCAGAAGAAAAATATTGAATCATTACCTCTCCAAATCGAACTATTCTATTTCTGCACCCAAAACCGCTCCCACCTCTCTCTCTCTCTCTCTCTCTCTCTCTCTCTCTCTCTCTCTCTCTGTCTCTCTGTCTCTCTCTGTCTCTGTCTCTGTCTCTCTCTCTCTCTCTCTCTCTCTCTCTGTCCCACCTCTCTCTGTCCCACCTCTCTCTCTCTCTCTCTCTCTCTCTCTCTCTCTCTCTCTCTCTCTCTCTCTCCCACCTCTCTCTCTCACTTCTTTTTCCCCTGTCCTCCCTACTTGGACACACAGTTAGCCTCAAACTACTCGGCTCGGAGCTCTCTCCACAAGTTCGACATTTTTATACGAGGTTCTTAACGTGGAAAGCGATAGATATGTTGTTCTTGTTTATTTTATTAGACTTAGATCACAGATTACTTGACCTTTCTATTTCATTAGACTTAGATCACAGATTACTTACTTGACCTTTATATTTCATTAAACTTAGATCACAGATTACTTGACCTTTCTATTTCATTAAACTTAGATCACAGATTACTTACTTGACCTTTATATTTCATTAAACTTAGATCACAGATTACTTGACCTTTATATTTCATTAAACTTAGATCACAGATTACTTGACCTTTATATTTCATTAAACTTATTTCACAGATTACTTGACCTTTATATTTCATTAAACTTATTTCACAGATTACTTGACCTTTATATTTCATTAAACTTATTTCACAGATTACTTGACATTTATATTTCACATTACTTATTTCACAGATTACTTGACCTTTATATTTCATTAAACTTATTTCACAGATTACTTGACCTTTATATTTCATTAAACTTATTTCACAGATTACTTGACCTTTATATTTCATTAAACTTATTTCACAGATTACTTGACCTTTATATTTCATCTCATAATCACGATTCATTAAGAGATAAAACGCAGCTCAATGTTTGCCCGATATTCTACCCAGAACACGAGAATGATGTATTTATATGTATCTATAATATTTATACTTACCATATAGCGATTTCATAAGCCCCATCTTTTATTGTAAACATACACTGTTTGTACATTAGTTTACCTGATATCTCCCAAGTTAGTTTAAAACATTCATCGAGATAAGTTCTTTCATGCAACAACCGTACAGAAAAGATAACTAGAACAGATAATGGACATAACAAACTGGTTTACCGACTCGACCTGCTGGCCTAGCATGTGACTCCCGGACACCAACTTTAAAAAATCCGTTTTCTAAACTAAAGCCTTACTCAGCTTAGGCTTCATTTTTTTCTCCTATTGATCTATGCGAAACCAGAGGAGAGAACCACTATTGAAATCTCCGGTTTCTGGTCACTTTATTGATGTCCAGCTAATGAGACTTCCATCGAGTGACCTGTCCTCGAGGATGGGTGGTTGAGGGCATTGGGCGGTGATTTACTTCGGAGAAGAAAGGATTGAAAAAATAACCAAACTTTTGTGTGTGAAGTCCTCACCTGTGGCTGAAGCAATGAAGACAAAGTGAACTTTGCACCGACAAAGCTATCTGACCCAAGCTGTGTCATGAAAACCAAGCACATGCATTACTGCACATTCTTTTTTTTTTATTTCTCACCATTATTATGCAGGTTGTTTCATTCCCTTCAACAAGCATTTCTCGCCGGCAGCCCATGGAAATAATTAAATGAACCAACACCGCTTGTGAAGTTACAACAATATAAATACACTTCTTTGCGCTCCCTACTCCCGCCAAAAATAATAAACCGAAATAAATGAATAAATAAGAAAGAAATATATGTAAATAAATAGAATATGATATGACGTGAAAATATCAAGGTTTTTTTTAAGTAGTTATGTATAAGGCTAAGGATCATTCTTAGGTTTCGATTTAGTGAAAACTATATTAAAACTAGTAGCAATACAGACAGCTGTTCTAAGATTGATACTGATGCTGGAAGGAGAATAGATTGTTGTAGTCGTGGTGGGTGGTCCATGAAAAACAGCACGGGCGCCAGTAGTTGTGATCGATACTACAGAGGTAGTATAAGTAATAAGGTGAATAGTACCACAAGCTCAAGAGCAGCAGAAGCAGTGGTAATAATTAGTAGTGGTACTGAATATAATGGTGTTGATAGTAGTAGTAACAGCAGCAACAGCAGTAGCAACAGAAGTAGTGATAGTAGTAGTAGTAGTAGTAGTAGTAGTAGTAGTAGTAGTAGTAGTAGTAGTAGTAGTAGTAGTAGTAGTAGTAGTAGTAGTAGTAATACTAGTGGTGGTGGTGGTGGTAGTGGTGGTGGTAGTAGTGGTAATAGTAACGGTTGCAGTAGTAGTAATAGTAGTAGTAGTAGTAGTAGTAGTAGTAGTTGTAGAAGTAGTAGTAGTAGTTGTAGTAGTAGTAGTAGTAGTAGTAGTAGTAGTAGTAGTAGTAGTAGTAGTAGTAGTAGTAGTAGTAGTAGTAGTAGTAGTAGTAGAAGAAGAAGCAGCAGCAGCAGAAGAAGAATAAGTAGTAGTAGTAGTAGTAGTAGTAGTAGTAGTAGTAGTAGTAGTAGTAGTAGTAGTAGTAGTAGTAGTAGTAGTAGTTAAGTATTAACAGCCGTAGCAGCAGTAGCAATTCCAACAATAGATACCAGCACTAACGCCGCTAATATTCCTACTACAAAGAACGCACATCAAACGCCACTTTCTCCATTGATAAACATCAGAAACAATGCTAGATACGACCTTTTATCTTCTCAATCATCAAAGTCATGAGTATAAAGAAGCCAATGTCTCCGTCACTCCAGAAAGTCACCAACCCTACTGGTTTCGTCATTGTGGTGATCGCTATGATGTTGACCAGGCCGTGTCTTGACCGCAACCGACACCAGCAGTCGAGCAACCTGACCAGTACATCGTGACCACAGCTCTCTGGAGCTGGACGAGGAAAAGATGCGCCCTGCGAGAACAGGCCTGGGACAGAGCAACGGGAGGAAAATGAAAAAGTTGCGTGGGAGGAGCGCTGATCTCAGACGATCCAAGATTGTCCGCCCGGATCTAGTCGAGCTCGGCAGGAAGTCACGTGACAAGGATATTAATCTCGGAAAAGAATAAGAGGAGAAGAAAAACGAAAGAAATAAAGCTTTCTACAGAAAATTTGGTGAATATGATCTGTTTTTTTTCCATGCTTTATCAAAGCTCATGGTTAAACAGAGAGAAAGGGCAACTGGCACATCTCGTTGTTGTCTTTAAAAAAGGTTATTTCCTTTGCGATTAATGCCACTCAAATTTTTGGATGAGATAAACTTGTTTTTATAATAAAGGGAGGGGAGGCGGGGTAACTCATTCTTGATTGCTCAACACTGCTATTTATCACGGGCTGTCATTCCTTCTTTAAGTACATGTAACCATAGCAATGGTGCTTAAGTCATGCGCAAACCACGGAGTAGCACAAGTCGATAAACTGAAAGTACATGGTCGTGGTTTGGGTTTCTAGGGAAAAAGACATGCGCAGCGCAATTAGCAGAAAATGCGAGAGATGAATACACGTTTTTTTTTTTTGTTTTTTTTTGGTTGATTCAGGTTTATTCATGAAGTCCGTGTTAATAGGTAGAACCTGAAAAGAATCAGCTGCTTGTAAATGAACCTTTGGATCACAGATAAAATAATGTACCAGGTAAACGCAGTGCTCTCCAGCTTCATAATTTTTTTTAATAACGTTGAAAATGAAATGGGTTTAATAATTTCAAATTTCCTCCTACAGTTTGCAACACTAACAATAGATATAACCAATAAGGGCAGGATGGATAGAATAATTTCAAATTTAAATATTTTAAAAACAAGAAAATCATGGGTTTTTTTTTTATTTTACTTGAGGTACATTCAAGATAGAGATTTCCTTGTAAATATAATAGTTATAAATCTCATAAGTCTATTTAGATTTTATTTTCTCAGTCAAGACTCTCAAATAGACAATTTAGATCTACGACTTCACGAGTTGTTAAGCAATATTCTTTTGTCTTGATGTAGTGGTTCTTTAACATCAACAACAGTAAGAGTAATCTCCCACCAGCCGAGCCCATCAAGACGAGTCATAGTCAGGACAAATAGGATGGTTCTCACTTCACAGCGTCAAGCAACATCTCTGTCCTGGAGAGGACTATGTGCAGTAAGCATCACACGGTCCCATATCTCTGTCCTGGTGAGCGCTGTGTGCAGCAAGCATCACACGGTCCCATATCTCTGTCCTAGCGAGCACTATGTGCAGCAAGCATCACACGGTCCCATATCTCTGTCCTGGTGAGCGCTATATGCAGCAAGCATCACACGATCCCATATCTCTGTCCTGGCGAGCGCTATGTGCAGCAAGCATCACACGGTCCCACATCTCTGTCCTGGTGAGCGCTATATGCAGCAAGCATCACACGATCCCATATCTCTGTCCTGGCGAGCGCTATGTGCAGCAAACATCACACGGTCCCATATCTCTGTCTTGGTGAGCGCTATGTGCAGCAAGCATCACACGATCCCATATCTCGTTATATAGATATGGCGAAAGTGTGAGACATTGGCATCATATATCATTTTATGTGAGAACCGCTGACGACGCATGTTATTTCATGACTAGACATTAGTCAACCTTGTTTGTCGTTGTGACATCATCAATGCATAAAATCTAAATAGTTGTCTACCTATCAAGACAAGAAAGGAAAATTCATCAAATTTTGGAGACTATGGATTCGATGAACCTCACAGGGATGGACATTAGCAAGACGTTACTCAAAACACAAGGGAGCTAATCATCACATGAACCATAAACTCTAGACCGGAAGAGGAGATAACTCTCCATGCCCAGCCGGTCGATGACGAGGCAATTTCGGCCTCATCATGTCATGAGCCGAGAGCTCTTCTGGGTCAGGAGGAAATCATGGACTATCAGATGAGATGGAGATTCTTATGTCCTAAAAATTGCCTTGCGATATCTGAAATCCATCTGTACGACATTTCTGACAAGATGTGGAAAGAACGAATATAGGAGGAGAAACTGGCGAAAAAAAAGAGCAAAAAAAAATTTAAGTAAACCATCTCTGAGATTCTCATGGGGTTTTTTGTCCTTTATAAATAAGAATCATAATAACTTATGAGAAGAATGATATTGATTTTAGAGAGTTCTGGAACCTCACAGAAGAGAAAGGTTGCTGTTTGGAGTTATCATAACTTGCCACAAGAGCATATCGGAAGTTATCGAAATTATTTAAACTAAGAATTAAAAATTTCTAAATAGGCCTCGAAAAAAAATCATCTTTATTTGTCTCGAACTGAGTTTGGAGTGATCTTTATTTGCCACCAGAAATTTTTTTTATAGCTTTTTTTTTTAATCATCACCCACTTCAATCTATGCGACCCGCGAGTCCGCAGCAACCTAGTCTGAAACCTGCGATAAAATTAGCGCGCACGTCTCTCCATCGATGTGGCTGGGACATAGAACAAAAAACACAAAAGAAGAGATCACAAAAGCTCGTTTTTCTTTCATGCATGTATTGTGAAGAGAGGGTACAAGAATATCTTGTCATGTCTATGGATATTGCACAGAAACAATAATAATAATAATAATAATAATAATAATAATAATAATAATAATAATAATAATAATAATAATAATAATAATAATAATAATAATAGAAGAAGAAGAAGAAGAAGAAGAAGAAGAAGAAGAAGAAGAAGAAGAAGAAGAAGAAGAAGAAGAAGAAGAAGAAGAAGAAGAAGAAGAAGAAGAAGAAGAAGAAGAAGAAGAAGAAGAAGAAGAAGAAGAAGAAGAAGAAGAAGAAGAAGAAGAAGAAGAAGAAGAAGAAGAAGAAGAAGAAGAAGAAGAAGAAGAAGAAGAAGAAGAAGAAGAAGAAGAAGAAGAAGAAGAAGAAGAAGAAGAAGAAGAAGAAGAAGAAGAAGAAAAAGAAGAAGAAGAAGAAGGAGGAGGAGGAGGAGGAGGAGGAGAAGAAGAAGAAGGAGGAGGAGGAGGAGAAGAAGAATATTAACACTTAAAAATATAATTATGTTTGGGTCAAAATTCTCAAAGCACCAAGGCATTATCAAAGTTGATTACAAACTTCAGCAAACTGCGGCCTCTATCTGACGCCGATATTGCAGCATTAATTCAGCAGCGATACATTGCTCAAGGGTTAAAAAACGCTGCTTTTTTCACTTTTCTTTTGTAATATTTTTATCAAAATGCAGCTAAGCCCCAAGACAGGACTGTACATGCTTTTCCTACTCTTCTGTTTATACTTTCTTATCTGCTTTCCTAATTTTCTGTTTGTTCTATCTGTCTCTCTCGTTCTTTCTCTCCGATTCTTTTTTTTTTATTTCTTTCTTCCTATCTGTGTGTCTCTATGTCTACCTCTAACTCTTTCACTAGATCCCTCTCTCTGTCTCTGTCTCTGTCTCTGTCTCTCTCTCTCTCTCTCTCTCTCTCTCTCTCTCGCCCTCGCTCTTTCTCTCCGATTCTTTTTTTTTTTTCTTCATATCTGTGTGTCTCTATGTCTACCTCTCTGTCTGTCCCTGTCTCTCTCTGCCTATATTTGAATCACACTCTGATGAAGCCACAATAAACGCGAAACGTTTTTATGTTTAATCTATACTTGTGTTGTTTCTTTTTTAGTCCCGGAGTTATAAAGTGGTGTGCCTGTCTCTTTTTAAACCTTCTCTCTGTCTCTGTCTCTCTGTCTCTCTGTCTCTGTCTCTGTCTCTCTCTCTCTCTCTCTCTCTCTCTCTCTCTCTCTCCATCTTTTTTTATCTTATCGCAGGTTTTCCCTGTCTTTATCATCCACTAACTCTTTCTTTCTATAGATCTAACTATCTCCTTAGTAGGTCTGACTCTATTCTCTAACAGTTGAAGCCTCTGCATTATACCATCTTTTTTTTCTTGTTAGATGAGCTTCATTTTCGAACTTTATTTCGTGAAATCAATTTCCCCAAACACAGCTGTCAATGTTATCTAAATATGCCAGGATTTTCAGACTTTCGGGAACAAACAGAAGGTTGGCATTTTTAAAATCATTGCATTCTTAGTAAACATTTCAGTCTTCATAACAACAGCTGAACTCAAGTTCAATCAGACTGTCTGCTTCTACATGAAAATCAGAAGTCTACGACTAAAAATGAAAGAAGCAGGATAGATCTAGATAGATAGATCGTTAGAGAGAGAGAGAGAGAGAGAGAGAGAGAGAGAGAGAGAGAGAGAGAGAGAGAGAGAGAGAGAGAGAGAAATTTTGAAAGGGAAATACATGCAAATTAGATTCAGAACTTCAATTTTCTCCGTTATTAATTCACTTATTGCTGACAGACTTAAAATATAACAGCAAGTTGGTATTGTTTGTCTGTGGTTGTAGTTGTCAGAGACTTTAACCTCTCATGGACTGAATCTCATTCGATGCGACGAGAAGTTACCACGGAATCTAGATCTAGACCGTTCTTCTATATAATTTCAAATCTTCCAGTCCCCTCCCTCTCCCCAGCCCTTTTTAAAGCCGTGATAACTGCACTAAGAAATTAAGAACAAGTAAAGAAAATATCTCGCATGTTCTGACCTGTTAGAACTTTTGTACCGTGCAGACAAGCAAATTTGAAGAATTTAAAAAAAAAAAAGGCCTCAAATCCACACAATAATCATTTCGATTCCCAAATCATATTTGAATGTAAACAAAAAAGACGGGCGTTACCAGACTTTCCTTAATACTCGGATTGGGGATCTTGTCTTTCTCTAGCTGCCAAATCGAGACTGGGTTTGCATTACAAACCGTGCATTTTGCTGATCAAAATCTACAAAATGGCTGACCTAAATGAACTTTGACATGATGCGTGAGGCAGGATGGGAAAGTTGTTATGAAACTTGGCAGGAGATATCACAAGGGAACGGAGAAGCTGCTTGAAGATTGTCATATCCTGACATCTTCTTTCTTTTAAATTCAAGATGAACAACTAGAATTTTCTAAATTCTAGCCCTTGTTTTATGTTTCCAACGCTTCATTGTAGAAAACAAACCCATAAAAAATTATACATTTGCGAAAAGTACACAATGTTTTTATTTTTAATAATTTGACAAATTTTCTAGGTATTGAAAAATATAAATTTCCTAATCAATTTAACAGATCTTGAACCATATTGTTTATGGCGATTCCGTTATTATAATTCCAACAATTATTTTTCTCTTTTCAGTCCAAAATATGTATCGGCAAATTACAGATGAACATAGTAAAAATGTTTAACCTTATGACGAAAATGTAGATGAAAAGAAAATGTTTACAGTAACTGTATATTGGTGTAAACAGAGCCAGACCGCGGGAGAAAAAAAAATTAGTAAATATTGAAAGAATGAAAAATTAGGATAAGAATTAAGTCTAAATAAAAATACATGTGCTTGATTTTCAAATTAAACAATTGTTCCTGCTGCTTTCTCAAACAAAAATCGCAAATCAGAATAGGATATCGCATTCTGGTTGCCAGGTTTTGGCACGTCGCACGACTTCAAAATAAAACTTGATTAATTCTGGAATCATGTTTTATTCATTGTCCCAAATATTGTTAGATTTTCTTTTCTGGGCTGCAGTTAAATCGGTTGGTAAATTTGTGGCGACTGATTCCACATCTACAATAGGATATCTTTAAACTTAGAGATTCTCAGACTGGCTAAAACCAGTAAAATTTTCCAAATTCTTTTGTTTTTCTCTCTATCAAAGGAATTTTGAATTATCCTTCTAGTCTTGGCCACCATCCAGTTTCCTCCTGTCAGTATTCCGCACTCATTAAAGTTGAATCTGTGTTTGATCTTATTCTCAAATGAGCTGTTTTCTAATCTTCTTGTTGTATTTACACAAAATTTTTGAAGAAAACTCATGATTTACGATGATTTAACTCCGTGTTTCCCTCTTGTAAATAGTGAAATCATTTGTATTTTTTCTTCTGGTTTTATGGACAAAACAGTGATGATCTTATGATTACAGCGCGGCAACACAAAATTGATTCTTTTGTGCTTCAAAGTAGTCTTAAACTGCGGTTTCCCTCGACTTCAACAAACCAAGGCTGCCACTGTCTGTAGTTAGACATACAGAGAATCGCGGTGGTTCAGCAAACCAAGGCTGCCACTGTCTGTAGTTAGACATACAGAGAATCGCGGTGGTTCAGCAAACCAAGGCTGCCACTGTCTGTAGTTAGACATACAGAGAATCGCGGTGGTTCAGCAAACCAAGGCTGCCACTGTCTGTAGTTAGACATACAGAGAATCGCGGTGGTTCAACAAACCAAGGCTGCCACTCTCTGAAGTAAGACATACAGAGAATCGCGGTGGTTCAACAAACCAAGGCTGCCACTGTCTGTAGTTAAACATACAGAGAATCGCGGTGGTTCAGCAAACCAAGGCTGCCACTGTCTGAAGTAAGACATACAGAGAATCGCGGTGGTTCAGCAAACCAAGGCTGCCACTGTCTGAAGTAAGACATACAGAGAATCGCGGTGGTTCAGCAAACCAAGGCTGCCACTGTCTGAAGTTAGACATACAAAGAATCGCGATGGTTCAACAAACCAAGGCTGCCACTGTCTGAAGTAAGACATACAGAGAATCGCGGTGGTTCAGCAAACCAAGGCTGTCACTGTCTGTAGTTAGACATACAGAGAATCGCGGTGGTTCAGCAAACCAAGGCTGCCACTGTCTGAAGTAAGACATACAGAGAATCGCGGTGGTTCAACAAACCAAGGCTGCCACTGTCTGTAGTTAGACATACAGAGAATCGCGGTGGTTCAGCAAACCAAGGCTGCCACCGTCTGTAGTTAGACATACAGAGAATCGCGGTGGTTCAGCAAACCAAGGCTGCCACTGTCTGAAGTAAGACATACAGAGAATCGCGGTGGTTCAGCAAACCAAGGCTGCCACTGTCTGAAGTTAGACATACAAAGAATCGCGATGGTTCAACAAACCAAGGCTGCCACTGTCTGAAGTTAGACATACAGAGAATCGCGGTGGTTCAACAAACCAAGGCTGCCACTGTCTGTAGTTAGACATACAGAGAATCGCAATGGTTCAACAAACCAAGGCTGCCACTGTCTGTAGTTAGACATACAGAGAATCGCGATGGTTCAACAAACCAAGGCTGCCACTGTCTGTAGTTAAACATACAGAGAATCGCGGTGGTTCAGCAAACCAAGGCTGCCACCGTCTGTAGTTAGACATACAGAGAATCGCGGTGGTTCAGCAAACCAAGGCTGTCACTGTCTGAAGTAAGACATACAGAGAATCGCGGTGGTTCAGCAAACCAAGGCTGCCACTGTCTGAAGTTAGACATACAAAGAATCGCGATGGTTCAACAAACCAAGGCTGCCACTGTCTGTAGTTAGACATACAGAGAATCGCGGTGGTGAAGTTTTTTTTTAACTTACGTACATGTCAAGCCCACTGGTAAAGGACGCTGCACCAAACATTACCATTTGTGAAGGACAGCCTCGAAGAGTGTTTGCTCCTTGTTGTAGCCTGAGGTATTTGTTCTCTAGAACTTTGATCAGAATGCTCAGAACATTACGCTTAATACCTTTTGATCATTTCACTAGATAGTTTATGACAACTTTTAAAAAACAAAATAGAAATGTGTAATAGTGAGTATTTTTATCCATGCCAATATAAAAATATTATTGAAAATCTCTCCACGTATAGCCTGGTAGTTATTGACCAAACAAGTTTATCCAGCTTCCGCAGCGATTAATTATCCAGAAAGTTACAATCATATATGTATAATAGTTTCACTTATGATGTTCAGGTGTTAACGTCCAACCTTTTCAGTAAACATTAGAAGAGATTGCCCTGTATATAAGTAAGACAGTTTTGTCAGGGGCCAGTTCTCAAACCGCAGTTTCCTCTACCAGTTTTCGACTGAACTTGAGACTGACCAGAGCGTTTTATGTCTTAATAACACCACAAGCAGCCAGTTCAGGTTTCTGGACGAATCAATATGATCCAGTTTATCTTCCTTAACTCACAAGTGGCAGTTTATAGAAACATTGCCCGGCTTTATTAACACTATCTATGGTCCACATTCAATCAAAATGGAATACAGCAGCAGATGGCTTGTTTCTTTTTGGAAAAGATCAACCATATCACACAATCGTGTGAAAGAATTGAACCCAACTGCAATGTGATTTTCTGTATTAAGAATAATTATTGCAAACGAGGATAAGACTACTAAAAAAAAGTCTTTTCTTTATGAAACAACCATCTCACACATGGGAAAAAATTCAATGTGATGGAGAGATACACTCTTGAGACGCTCGTGTTTTTTTCTCTCGGTCTGAGTTGCATGCTAACATCTGTTTACCGCGCTCAGTTCTAAATCTTCCAGCAAGAGACTCGACCTCCCAGCTCTAGATTTGCATGTTTGACCGCAGCCTGGCAGACTGTGGCCTGCCTAGACCGGCACTCGCGTCTCAAGCTTCGTTTCCTGTTCCCTCGCATGGGATCCCCACACTTGGCCAGCGGGGCGGCGACAACAACAATAATTGCCTGTCATCATGGACGCTTGACGGATCGGGCAGCTTTGCCACCAATCTCTCCGTCTCACCGTCTTGCGGGAACCCGCACACAATTCAAACCATGCAGTCCAGTGTACCAGGATGAGTGGAAAAAGTAGTGCTTCAAAGTTGAAAGTATTCGAGTAAACTGGTTAGGTGTTTACCGTTTAAACAGGAAAACCAGCATAATGAAGATCTACGCCAAGCTGTAACGATTGAAAGATTATATTCGTTTCTTAAAAGTAATGTAGGCCTAGAATTATATTTTGTTAAGTGCTGCAATAAAAGATATTTTTTAGCTGCAAAGTTTTCAAACTTTGATCGCATTTGCTGCTCTGAAACAATTATCGAACCTCACACAGTTTAGGACAATTATAAAATTTTGACCTGAAGAAAGTATACTCTTAAAGCCTATTTTGTCTATAAGTTAGATTAAAAAAAAATGATATTCTTGCTGATGTTTTTTTATTGGCAAATTTTTAACATTCACAAATCGAAATAACATTTCAAATTGATACCAATCACATACAAATAAGAAAAAAAATCTGTATCGTTTTGAAATCCTGCGTTTTATTAGAAACATCTTCAAGTCTGTTTTCCTCCTTGTCAACTTTTCCTTATTCTACTTAGTGTCCGCACAACGTGTTGAAGATCAAACCGTTCTCGTTATACCAGAAAGTCAATATCATAACAGTTGTTCTATTGCGAGTCTCTTCTATGTGAATATGGGTTTCAGTTTGTTGATAGTGCCTTACTCTGACTTGGCATCCGGTGGCCTAGAGCACGCCAGATAGTGAACAAACCCCTATTTCCTTCATTCTCATATCATTGCAGGTTATATAAAACTATAAAAGCTAGATCACAACTCTTCAAACACTACATACAGCTTAAGATTTTTGTATCATTACTGAAGAAGCTATTAAAGCGAAACGTCTTCTAACACTATTCTTTTTTCTTAGTTCATTGTGCTTGAGTTCAACTTGGTGACTGTTTCATATTTTTTTTACATTGTATGTTATATCCTACATGACCGCATGCTCTAATGTGTATAAAGATATCCTGCACTTCTGATAAATCTACAGTAAATTGCAAGCTTTTCTCTTCCATTCTCTTTCCTTGTGTCAGAAGGGTAGGGTTTTTAGCTTCGATTTTATATAGTTTACTCCTTCGTGCTCTTAATATTTTACAAAGATCTGGTCATCCTAGGTATATCTATCTCGCTCCTGTTCGCAGTATTGTGATTTTGTAATTCTAGGATCATGTCCCTTCCAGAACACTGGACTCACGGACCAGCCTCACAGGTCAAAGGTCAGAGAGTGTACATTGTCTCAATATCCATCTCTCAAAGGATATTTTCTTTGTGCATGAAAAATTAATGACATGACTTCCTCTCGGCTCCCATTCCCAACATTCTTTACCACAATTTGCCTCTCTCTGACTTTCTGTGTGTCTGCCTGCTGGCCTGCCTGCCTCTCTTTCTCTCTATCTCTGCGAACGCCATACATGGACTCAGTTAGCTACTGTTCTCCATTGGAGATTTGTTTTTTTACTTCTTCTTTCTCTTTTCTCTTTTTCCATTTAAGTCTTAATCGCTAAGTTTTTCTGTCTTCGTGTAGCCTTTGATCATATTAGTTCTATATAATTAATTCTTTCCTCAGTCCATTGTCTCTATCTATCTTTCTCTGTCGCCCTTTATTTATCTCTCATTTATCTATCTATCTTTCCAGTTTTACCTCTATATCGCTCTTCCACTGTGAGCCTGGCTCCTCAAGCTGTGGGAACGAGAAGGTAGCCTTATCTATAGCTATACATCAACTCAATACATCGGGAAAAATGCACTAGAACCCCGACAGGTCCCAGTCATTAGTGGCTATTGGCCACATTAGTCTTTGGTCTAGAAAGCCAAACAGGCAGAACAGTGAGATTGAAAAGGGGCCATATTTTAACCACCGAGTGTTTGCCTGTTTGGACTATTTCTCCAAACCGGAAGTCCTAAATGTGGTACTTCCGTCGCACGCATCCTATTATTTGGATTTATAGTGAGGCCCGATGAATTAGATATGGGAGGCAGTAGCCTCTAGATGGGACGCCCGTATAGATGTGGAAAAACTCTTTTTTCTTCATTACAGCTACGAAAGAGGCAGAAGTAGAAATGTTGACATGCCCAGGGTTAAAGAAAACAATTTGCCGTAGAGACTTCCTTCGTTAAATTATGATTATATAAAAGAATTCCTACAATGGCCTATGCTCAAACAGAAAGATGGAGAGAGAGAGAGTGAGAGAGAGAGAGCGAGAGAGAGAGAGTGAGAGAGAGAGAGAGAGAGAGAGTGAGAGAGAGAGAGCGAGAGAGAGAGAGAGAGAGAGAGAGAGTGAGAGAGAGAGAGAGAGAGAGAGAGAGAGAGAGAGAGAGAGAGAGAGAGAGAGAGAGAGAGAGAGAGAGAGAGAGAGAGAGAGAGTGAGAGAGAGAGAGAGAGAGAGAGAGAGTGAGAGAGAGAGAGAGAGAGAGTGTGTGAGAGAGAGAGAGTGAGAGAGAGAGAGTGTGTGAGAGAGAGAGTGAGAGAGAGAGAGAGTGTGTGTGAGAGAGAGAGAGAGAGAGAGAGAGAGAGAGAGAGAGAAACTCTCATACAGAGTCTACTGTAAAACAGAACCTATTATAGCGTAAAAAGCTTTGAAATTCCTCTATCTACATCTTCCTATATAATGTATCCATTACCCTCACTATGGCTCCAGAACCAGACCGCAAACGCCACGTGATACCAGGCTAGCAGGCAGAGTGGCCCATCATGGCAGACGATACCCGCGTCACCATAGGTCGATACTCGCTTCTATCATTATGATTCACGGAATGGGACATAATGAAACTCGGTTTGTCATTGAGAGATCGTTCACCAAAATAAAAGCAATGAGACTAGATTTTGTGCACAATATTTGAGTGGGCCCTATAACCAAAGATATAGAGAAACAATAAATGAGAGTGATAAAGTTGCAAATGAGAGAGAATGCAAATAGTTAGCCTATTTTGGAAAACCCAAATCTCTCTCTCTCTCTCTCTCTCTCTCTCTCTGTGTGTGTGTGTGTGTGTCTCTCTCTCTCTCTCTCTCTCTCTCTCTATATATATATATATATATATATATATATATATACATATACATAATAACAGTTATGAGATTTAAATAAATGCGCAGCTATGAATTGCCGAAATGCAATGCATCTTTAGTCACTTTTTGGAAAGTAGAGAGTTAGCCGATTTCCCATATTGCACCAGATATTCAACACGCAGATCATCGAGCGAAACATTGATACAGAGCCAATCAGAATAAAGAGTAAATGATGTAAACTTTACAACACAAACAAGGGTAAGTTTTAACCGATTGGTATTGCTACTGATTGTTTTTAAGGTGAAAATCTTTTAACTTCGGGTAAAATAAGGAAAATCGGAAGTGTATGGGTTGTGATTAAGCACGAAACAGTACAAAAAATGAAAATGAAGAAAAAAATAAAAGAAGAGTAATGGCGTGTAGCGAGCTGTAGTTTCTTAATAATCGGGTGACAGGATGCACAGCTTAAACGGTTAAAAGAAATCGGATACGTTTTACTAGTAACTGAATATCGATTATAGCCGTTAAAATACAATTATCGCGATAATCGAGAAGGCAACGAGATCCGATCCTAACCAGCTCTCAATGTTTGGAAGCTGAGGCAAACAAGTCACGTTTCCTGCGTTTCTGCGTTCAAAAAGCTGTAATTACTCACACCGTAACACTTCAACTGCGTCCGTCGCCCGCTCTTTCAAAAAGCTGTAATTACTCACACCGTAACACTTCAACTGCATCCCTAGCCCTCGGCCGCTCTTTTAATCTCATCAGTTTCTAATTTTGAAGCCACTTCCATCGTTAGTAACGTCAAAACGGTTGACAATTTTTTCATTGACCGAGTTTTGTCTTAAGTGAATAAGTACTAAACTTTCCTGACTTGTAGGAGAAAAGGACATTTAACAAAACTTGCGAATAATAAAGGAACAACCCACACATTATACGTTCCCCATTTATCCACGCACCCATAAACACACAAACTCACATAAAAACATTACATAAAAATAACACCAAGGAGACCACAAACGTGTCATGATCATGCAAGAAAAGCTCTATTTATATGTCAGACTCGAGGCTCACATAACAAACATCATTTTAATTCCCCCTAAGTTTAAGGTCACTTTGGATTTATAGTTCTAGGTGACGCCATGAATTACTCGACATCTGATATACCCACTTAGTTTAACGTTACTGAACTCCACCCTATAGCCTCCATCAGTCTCAATATTCAATCAAATAAATGAATAAATGAAGGAATTGATAATATCGGATTTCAAAATATAAATTGAAAAGTATATGTTTGTCAAACTGGTAATCTATCTAAAAAATGTTAAGGCACTGTGTCGCTCAAATACAACTCCAGGCACAGTAAAGTAATGAAGTTTGGGAGAAAATTAGGTTAACATCAATTTTTACCCACAAGAAGAGCTGGGCACCGTCCTGTCCTTGACCTTAGCCATGATGAGAAATGGTTGAGAGAATCACAAAGTTATGCTTTATGCTTTTTAACTTCTCCCTCCGCCAGATGCGCGCGAGAATATATAGTTTAAACGTTGAGACTTTAAGTCAATAGAGCAACTTAAAATCATGCTCTCATGACCATAACGGTCCAGCTGTTTGTCAGTCAGTGATAACGAGCATTTGATAAACTCCCTAAAGTCAGACATCAATTCAACACACTTTCAGAACAGTACAGCCGCACGTCCGAAACGCTCCTGGGGGGAGGGGGGTGAAGGGGTGGAAATAGTTCGCATTAAACTACGAGCTACGGTACCTGTTTCGCCGTTAACACTGTGTCACACTTGCTGTTTCAATTTTTTCACGCAGTGAAACGTAATTTACAATTCATAAATTATAATCCACGCAACACCGGCTCTATCTACAGAACATCTACAGAACATTTCATTTCAGCCCACGCATGGATTTACAAGCTTTGGGTTTTTAACTCCATGCATCGCAGGTTTTAATAAAATAAGGTTTAGATGTAGATTTTTTGTAAGCATTTGACGACCATACATTTGTTTTAAGAATAATTCGCTACCAACTAACGACATTGAAGTGGTAAAACGCAAGTTGCCGCATATCTAGTGCAAGAAACACCTTCACTCTGTAGGATTTAATCCACTTTGATTACGGAGAATATGACTCCATTGTTTGTGGGGAAACAGTTTAGGGAGATACATCGTAGGACATACAATTCCACCATTTGGTGAGAGACAAAAATCCGTCATCTTGTGTGAAATACAATCCCGCTGTCTTGATAAAGATACAATCTCACTATTTTGTTAGAGATACAGTCAAGCCATTTTGTTAGAGATGCAATCACGCCATTTTGTTAGAGATGCAGTCACGCCATTTTGTTAGAGATACAGTCAAGCCATTTTGTTAGAGATGTAGTCACGCCATTTTGTGAGAGATGCAGTCACGCCATTTTGTGAGAGATGCAGCCACGCCATTTTGTGAGATATACAATTATACTGTTTTGGTAGAAATGCAATCCCAGCTGTACGTGTAAGATACAATCCCTTCATATTGCAAGAGACACGACCAAGCTGTACGTGGATAATACAATCTCAATATTTTGTGAGAGATACAATCCAGTAATTTTGACTCATCAAACTACCTTTATCTGATGAGTCCGTAAGTAATGTGGACGATACGTTCCGGCTCTAATGTGGACGATACAATCCCGGCCCTAATGTGGACGATACGATGCCGGCCCTAATGTGGACAATACAATTCCGGCCCTAATATGGACGATACGATCCCGGCCCTAATGTGGACGATACGATCCCGGCCCTAATGTGGACGATACGATCCCGGCCCCAATGTGGACGATACAATCCCGGCCCCAATGTGGACAATACAATCCCGGCCCTAATGTGGACGATAGAATTCCGGCCCTAATGTGGACGATACAATCCCGGCCCCAATGTGGACAATACAATCCCGGCCCCAATGTGGACAATACAATCCCGGCCCC
>JAWDGP010008105.1:392500-422500 GCA_033675545.1 Elysia crispata | reverse complement strand
CCTTATATGGACAATACAAGACCGGCCCTAATATGGACGATACAAACGCGACCCTAATGTGGACAATACAAGCCCAGCCCTAATATGGACGATACGAACGCGACCCTAATGTGGACGATACGTTCCGGCCCTAATGTGGACCATACAATCCCGGCCCTATCAATGGTTTTGTTGTCCCATGGTTGTTAACAATCTTCTTCCATAAAACACCTGTTTTGGGTCTGAGAGCTAACGCAGACTGGCTCATAACAGAAGTTGATTAAGATGAAAACTGACGACGAAAAGGAAAAAAAAATGTAAGCGTTAGAGGCAGTGGAGTAATTATTATTACTGCAGTTTAAAAATGATTTAACTCATCAAATTACCTTTATTTGCTCAGTCCGTAAGTAGCTCTCTTCCCCTCATTGCTCTATTTGGACAAATTCTACTGGAGGAGTAGATGGCATATTGTCCGTGGCCTTTAAAGGATAATACTGACTTTTTTTCATCACTAGAACCAAAATCTGAATCTTAGATGGTATTCGAGAACTGCACTACATTCTACATACGTTTAAATGTCTAATCCATATGACTAAGAGCAAAAAATGGGGAAAAGAAGCAAAAAAATAAAGAAAAACAAACATAGCAGCAAAAACAAAAAAAAAAAACAACAAACAAACAAACAAACAAAAAAAGAAAAGAAATATTTAGTGAGAGAGGAGAATATTTGACCTTCCTGTTGCAAGAATTAGTTTAATCACGTCAGTCGTTGTCATAAATTCCTGTATGATATAATTATTTATGACCTTCTGATGTTTTAATGTTAGGCTGACCTGTTATTTATTCTCTTTTTCAGAAATTGACGTCCCTAAACGCACATACCTATTTATTTAGGAATTCTAATACAACAAAAATGTCTACACCCAAGGGACTAGTTCATGGTTGAACGTTTTTTCTTTTTTATTTCAGTTAATTCTTTATTTGTCCATCTTTTTCTAGGAAAAATATCAAATTATGATGTCAAAAAATAGAACATTCCCTGGTTTCTTTTCTTGATGAAGCTAGAACTATATCCCAAACCTACCGAATGAAAAATAAACAGCAAAAGAAGAAGTTTTTTTTTTTATTAAGTTTACAGTTTCACACGGTGGCTGTTACCAATATTAGTAGTGAAGCAAGATAAATTCCATGGATTGCAACCTGAGAACAGCACAGATTTTAGTAAAGTATAAAGGTTATAAATTCAGAACACTACCATTTTAGGTTATAAAATATTTAAAGTTTGTTGAACGTGAAATTAGGTTAGCATTTCTGGTCTTCATATTTTACTCTTCAATCACGTATACTTCATGACAAAAATAATCTTCAATTGTACAGAAAAGGAAAGCAAGAAAATAAAATAAATTGAAAAATAAACAAAACCAAGATAACCATGTTCTCCACAGACGTATTAGTTACTAAAACTTCTTCGACTTTCTTTAGATTTGTCGGTGTTCCTTGTTAAACTTGATTTACCTCAGTTGCGGGAAGTGCAACAAACTGAGCTCAAGTCTCAGGTAATGTTGCAAGTTGCAACACCCAGCAGGTACCAGGTACATAGTCATCGCTGAAGTTACACCTCTCTCCCTCCCCCCCCCCCCCCCCACCTCCCCTCATGAACTATTCTCAACTAGATCTAGATTTGCATTGTGTCTATTTGCATTGTGTCTTCGTTAGCGTTGATTTTCTGGTGTTTCCTATTTTTTTCACCATCTGTTTAATGTCCATGTCGTTTTGAAAATCGTCCACTCTTTAAAGATGTTAGTCATTCTCGCAGCCTGTCTATGTGACTGAGGCTGTTTGTAATAAGATGATACTAAGATCTATAGTCAGTATGTTCAAAAGTCAGACGTTTTATATCCAATATACTCGACAGGCAATCTGCAATGTTTTTCAACAAGAGTTTCCTCTTTAGATCCTTCATGAGAGTTTATACCGTGGCAATTCACTTGTGTCAACCGATTTGAGTCTAATTTTCATGCAAGGCTACTTTATTCAGCTTGTTCAAACTATAGGATCTAACGAGTTGAAATAAAATAAAGAGAGACAGCTAGTATTACAATTACGAATATTTACTTCTTTTAAACTTTACAAAACCTTGTAATTCCCATCACCATCCAAACAGCCAAGGACAAATGTGGCAAAAAAAAAAAAATATTCAGATTTTTGTGCTAATACCGTTTTCTCACGTCCAGTTTCATTAGGCAATCGACCAGTCAATGTAGCAAAGATCGTGTCGCAAGAAGTCTAGTCGTCTAGCAAACATCAAGCTCTAGACCTACCGGAAAAACCCAAGCTTTAGAAAGATTCTCCTTCAAGGTGAAAAGAGAAGTGTCCAGCTATCTTTTGTATTCGCTCTTATAAAATAACCTCTCCACTCCAAGGGGTATCTGTGTTATCTCTATAGCGACGTCGAGGGAGATGCCCTACGTGATGAGAACATCTTCAATCATACTGGTGAGAAAAAGTGACAGGAAGAGAGATAGGGAGAGCCCAAAAAAGAGATTCAGTAGTGAGATACAGAGAGAGAGAGGGAGAGAGAGAGAGAGAGAGAGAGAGAGAGAGAGGGGGGGGGAGGAGGGAGAGACCAAAAACAAGTACACATCTTTATGTATACGGAAAGTGAAAAACGAGAGAGAGAGAGAGAGAGAGAGAGAGAGAGAGAGAGAGAGAGAGAGAGAGAGAGAAAGAAAGAGAGAGAGATAGAGACAGACAGATAGACAGACAGAGAAACAGAGACACAGAGAGAAAGGCAGAGAGACAGAGAGGAAGGCAGAGAGACAGAAACACAAAAAGAGAGAGAGAGAGAGAGAAAGAGAGAGAGAGAGAGAGAGAGAGAGAGAGAGAGAGAGAGAGAGAGAGAGAGAGAGAGAGAGAGAGAGAGAGAGAGAGAGAGAGAGAGAGAGAAAGACAGTAACTTGACACAAAACTTGTGGTAGTTAACAATCTGTAACTCTGTACCTGGCTAGCATCATCATTAGTTCTGCCGGCTGGAAAAAAAAGAAACGAACGGTTGAAATGTAAGTTGTGTAACATCATTTACTGTAGCGCTCTCTAATGAGAAAAAGACAGACTGACTGATAGATACACAGAGAGAAAGACCACTGGAAAAAAACAACTGGTTTCACTCAAGGCTGTTTGTGTTTAATTATAGCTGACCCTGTTGGCTAAGAAAGTTCTTATGATATTTATGAGAATTGATGACAACTTCCGCCAATAACATTGTAATGTAGAGCCCACAGCATTCAACATTAGTTATGACAATGGGATAAGAAAATCAATGATCGAAGATTTGACGTTCACAATCTTTGGAATCTATGATCTAAAAGTTGTATGAAGTTTAAAATTTATGTGAATTTTTGTTATCTCTCTTTTTGTTTTTCCCACCCTTTCTCTCTTTTTGTTTTTCCCACCCTTTCTCTCTTTTTGTTTTTCCCACCCTTTCTCTCTTTTTGTTTTTCCCACCCTTTCTCTCTTTTTGTTTTTCCCACCCTTTCTCTCTTTTTGTTTTTCCCACCCTTTCTCTCTTTTTGTTTTTCCCACCCTTTCTCTCTCTTTTTGTTTTTCCCACCCTTTCTCTCTTTTTGTTTTTCCCACCCTTTCTCTCTTTTTGTTTTTCCCACCCTTTCTCTCTTTTTGTTTTTCCCACCCTTTCTCTCTTTTTGTTTTTCCCACCCTTTCTCTCTTTTTGTTTTTCCCACCCTTTCTCTCTTTTTGTTTTTCCCACCCTTTCTCTCTTTTTCTCCACCTTTACCACCCTCTGTCCTCTCCTCTTCTTTCTTTCTTTCTCCAGTCCCCTCTCTGCAACTGATGGGTTTTCTCTGCGAGTAATACTTTCCCCACTTCCTCTTGACCTGTGACCTTGTATTTCCCACCCACGTTTCAGTTCAGAAATATCTTTGCGGTCTTCTAATTACATAAACATTTTTCACATATCTGGATCATCAAGATACATCTCTAGCTGTGTAAATCTCAGGTCAGTGTAGAAACGGGTTCTGTACTCCGTACTTGTGAGGCTCTCAAACCATTTCTTTTAGGCGTAGTTGATGTTTGCTATCAGCCAATCAGCTAGCCTGTGGACAAGTGATGGTTTTCAGTATTTTCACTCGCTGAAGTTTATATTAAGCTTATTACTATTAGACACTATGGGAATTCAGTATTTTCACTGTTTGAAGTTTATCTTATTACTATTTGAGTTAATCAGAATTTCAGTGTTTTCACTGACTGAAGTTTATCTAACTACTATAAGACTTAAAGGGAATTTCAGTGTTTTCATAGACTGATGCTAATCTTGTTACTATTAGACTTAATGAGAATTTCAATGCTTTTTTACTTACTAAAATTTACCTTATTACTATCAGACTTAATGAGAATTTCAGTGTTTTCACTGACTGAAGTTTATCTGATTACTATTAAACTTAAAGAGAATTTCAGAGTTTTCACTAACTGGAATTTATTTTCTAACCATCAGACTCTAATAGATTATCAGCGGCCTGAATCACCATGAAGCTAGGATTAACAGCGGCCTGAATCACCATAAAGCTAGGATTATCATATGACTGTATAACCATGAAGCTAAGATTATCAGATGCCCCAATCACCATGAAGCTAGGATTATCAGATGCCTGAATCATCATGAAGCTAGGATTATCAGATGCCTGAATCACCATGAAGCTAGGATTATCAGCTGCCTGAATCACCATGAAGCTAGGATTATCAGATGCCTGAATCATCATGAAACTAGGATTATCAGATGCCTGAATCACCATGAAGTTAGGATTATCAGATGCCTGAATCATCATGAAGCTAGGATTATCAGATGCCTGAAGCTAGGATTATCAGATGCCTGAATCACCATGAAACTAGAATTATCAGATGCCTGTATCATCATGAAGCTAGGATTACCAGCTGCCTGAATCATCATGAAGCTAGAATTATCAGATGCCTGAATCACCATGAAGCTAGAATTATCAGATGCCTGAATCACCATGAAGTTAGGATTATCAGATAACTGAATCATCATGAAGCTAGGATCATCAGCTGCCTGAATCACCATGAAGCTAGGATTATCAGCTGCCTGAATCATCATGAAGCTAGGATTATCAGCTGCCTGAATCACCATGAAACTAGGATTATTAGATGCCTGAATCATCATGAAGCTAGGATTATCAGCTGCCTGAATCACCATGAAACTAGGATTATCAGATGCCTAAATCATCATGAAGCTAAGATTATCAGATGCCTGAATCACCATGAAGTTAGGATTATAAGATGCCTGAATCATCATGAAGCTAAGATTATCAGATGCCTGAATTATCATGAAGCTAGGATTATCAGATGCCTGAATCATCATGAAGCTAGGATTATCAGATGCCTGAATCACCATGAAGCTAGGATTATCAGATGCCTGAATCATCATGAAGCTAGGATTATCAGCTGCCTGAATTATCATGAAGCTAGGATTATCAGATGCCTGAATCATCATGAAGCTAGGATTATCAGATGCCTGAATCACCATGAAGTTAGGATTATCAGATGCCTGAATCATCATGAAGCTAGGATTATCAGATGCCTGAATTATCATGAAGCTAGGATTATCAGATGCCTGAATCACCATGAAGTTAGGATTATCAGATGCCTGAATCATCATGAAGCTAGGATTATCAGATGCCTGAATTATCATGAAGCTAGGATTATCAGATGCCTGAATCATCATGAAGCTAGGATTATCAGATGCCTGAATCACCATGAAGCTAAGGGTCGGTGTTTCGTCTAGAGTCTACCCTGGTAAACTTTATCTTTGTTGCTAGAACGCGTTTTAATTTCATCAGTGGCACCATTTTTGCTGTTGGGAATCTGTTTCTACTGGATTGCTCTGTTGTTAATCAAATGTTACCTCCCTTTCTTCGAATATATGATAGTCTTTAAAGTCAGAGGTATGGCGATGAAAAAAAAATCCTCAATTTTCCTCTAAAAAGTATTTGATTTTTTTTCTTCAAATCAAGTCCTTTAATCTACTTACGAGTAAAATTTGGAATATTTTCCTAATTACTCAGTGTTGAAATTCAGTATGAAACGTTTTTGATATTAGTTGCTTACCGGATAAAATGCATAACTTTACTAAATGGTTTCACTCAGTAATAAAAGAGTGGAGAAGAAAAAGCATCAAAAGGTTGTATAATTTGAAGAATGTTTTCCTAACAAGATGCTTTTCTGCGTGCCTCCTGAGCGTGCCAAGCTGCTAACGAACATTTGAATGAATACCGTTAATTTACTTAATGAGGGTTCTAAATTAATGTAAGTCACTGTAAGGTTTGTTTGTTTCTTTTTTTTTCAAATTTCTGTTCACATAATCAAAAACTTTCTGCACTTGCGTCCTTTGGATAGAGTAACAACAATATTATCTGTTTCCTTCGTTCTTTAATGTTTAGCAAATCTGAAATCTCAGCGCAAGTTTTTTTTTCCCTATTAGCGCACGGTATCAATTATATTGTATAGCTAATATAGATGTATTTACGCAGCTTCATTTCTCAATGCTAACTCCGCTAATTTCCATTACCCAGAACGCGCAGTGAGGAAAGAAAGAAACTGTTTTAACTCCATTGATTTTCTTACAAAACCTAGAACTATACAGTTCTCTCTCCAACGACTGCTCTTGAGTATGTGTGCACTGGCTGACACAAAGCTCGGAAGCTATTCCTTATTTGCGCAGTTGCTGATGCTGAAAATTGGAAAGTAAACAGGTCTGAGATGAGTTCACCTTATGTTTTAGATTAAATTTTTTATCCTTATAATAACATGAGAACCAAGGGAATTTTTTATTGTGTTTGAGGTCTATTTAATAGTTCTTTCAGTTAGTGGTTAAAGTTGCTCAAAATGTAATTGGAAAAGTCGGTCATTAATTTTCAACCTCAAGATTTGGTCTATGTGTGGCTATGTTTGTCTAAAGATTATACAAACCACATTGCTTTCAAAAACTCACCCAGAATATCAAAATCAATAGAGATAACACATAATGAAAGTCAGTTGAATCAGCAAATCTGAAAGGTTTTTTTTTTAAGGGAAAATACATGAAAAAAAAAAAAAGAAGAAAAAAGACAGTTTCTCTACGGCATTAATTTTTTTAACTTTACGTTTACTATTTTATTTGCTCAGTTCTCCGGTTTGCAAAAGCCCAAAAAATAGAAATAAAATTTAATTAGTCTTGAATGCTTTCTTTTACGTGAAAGAATAATTTAACCCTGTGTAGAGAATTCACTCTCCAAAGGACGCAAACATCACAGATAAAGGAAAAAAGATGGAGGGAAGAGAGAAGACCCAGCCGAGAAATATTGGTTGTCTGACCCAGTTTAAAAAAGTATTCATACGAAATGATTCTTTTTAACGACACATGCTTTGAAATGAATTTAGTCATATATTCCACAATTTTTTGGACAAATTTAATTAAACGTTTGCCCAAAGGTTTGCTTGTTAATAATTATTTTTCCGTCGCGGCACCCATGTTGCTGTTTCTCCGTCTTTCTCTACAAGCTAAGGCTTCTGGTTTAATTGAGGTATGTCTATGCCGATTTGTTTAAAACCTTACATCAGTGAAATGTTCCAAGTGACTTATAATTGTGTTTACTGGTTGCTTAGGTCGATCTGATACAAAACTGGATCTGTACCCTCAACAGCGTAGCGAAGAATGATAATTATATTGAACATAATCAAATTTTAGATGTTAAAAAAAATATATTGAATTTATAAAAATAAATGCATGACAGCTAGAATGTCGTACAATTTACCAATAAACAAGATAAGCTGACTTCCCTTGACCTCTGATATTTTAATTTCGTTCATTCGTTCGTTCTTCTTCTTCTTTTTCTTCTTCTTCAGAGAGAGAGAGAGAGAGAGAGAGAGAGAGAGAGAGAGAGAGAGAGAGAGAGAGAGAGAGAGTGACTTGATACTAAATTAGTAAACTTGTGGTAGTTAACAAAATGTAACACTGTACCTGGCTAGCATCATGATTAGATCTAACGGCTGAAAAAAACCGGCCGGCTGAAATATTAGTTGTGTCACAAGAACATTTACAGTAGAGCTTTCTGGAGGTGTTGGGTTATCCTGGCCCGTCTATATCTCTGTTTTGATTAGCTAAATAACGCGGCATGTTTGGGAACATGGAACAGCGAGAAACAGAATCTTACAGTCATAACTTTGGTTCACTAGTTGCCAATGTGCGAAAAAAAATTTTTTTTTGTTTTTTTTTTGTCTTCACCTTTACGTAACCCGCTTTTCGAAATCAACCCATGTGGTGCAGGAATCGTTACAATTCGGAGCAACATTTGTCATAACTTTTGTTCTCTAGTGGCCAATTTGCGAAAAGTTTTATTTTTTGTTTTGTCCTCACCTTTACGTAACTCGCTTTTCGAAAACAACCCAAGAAAGATCCGGTTACATTGTTGGATTGTTGGTGTGGAGGTGCAGGAATCTTTACAATTTGGAGCAACATTTGTTATTTTTAAAACTATTTAAAAACCAAGTTTTAATATTCTGCATAAAAACTAGAACGGTGTTCCTTTCATATTCCAATTTCGACCCGCATTTGTTTCTACTATCCGCTGGTTTGTTGTTACTATCCGCTGGTTTGTTGTTACTATCCGCTGGTGTGTTGTTACTATCCTCTGATTTGTTTCTACTATCCGCTGGTTTGTTTCTACTATCCGCTGATTTGTTTCTACTATCCGCTGGTTTGTTTTTCCTATCCGCTGGTTTGTTGTTACTATCCGCTGGTTTGTTTCTACTATCCGCTGGTTTGTTGTTACTATCCGCTGGTTTGTTTCTACTATCCGCTGGTTTATTTCTACTATCCGCTGGTTTGTTTCTACTATCCGCTGGTTTATTTCTACTATCCGCTGGTTTGTTTCTACTATCCGCTGGTTTGTTGTTACTATCCGCTGGTTTGTTTTTCCTATCCGCTGGTTTGTTGTTACTATCCGCTGGTTTGTTTTTACTATCCGCTGGTTTGTTTCTACTATCCGCTGGTTTATTTCTACTATCCGCTGGTTTGTTTCTACTATCCGCTGGTTTATTTCTACTATCCGCTGGTTTGTTTCTACTATCCGCTGGTTTGTTGTTACTATCCGCTGGTTTGTTTTTCCTATCCGCTGGTTTGTTGTTACTATCCGCTGGTTTGTTTTTACTGTCCGCTGGTTTGTTTTTCCTATCCGCTGGTTTGTTGTTACTATCCGCTGGTTTGTTTCTACTATCCGCTGGTTTATTTCTACTATCCGCTGGTTTGTTTCTACTATCCGCTGGTTTGTTGTTACTATCCGCTGGTTTGTTTTTCCTATCCGCTGGTTTGTTGTTACTATCCGCTGGTTTGTTTTTACTATCCGCTGGTTTGTTTCTACTATCCGCTGGTTTATTTCTACTATCCGCTGGTTTGTTTCTACTATCCGCTGGTTTATTTCTACTATCCGCTGGTTTGTTTCTACTATCCGCTGGTTTGTTGTTACTATCCGCTGGTTTGTTTTTCCTATCCGCTGGTTTGTTGTTACTATCCGCTGGTTTGTTTTTACTGTCCGCTGGTTTGTTTTTCCTATCCGCTGGTTTGTTGTTACTATCCGCTGGTTTGTTTCTACTATCCGCTGGTTTGTTTTTCCTATCCGCTGGTTTGTTTTTACTATCCGCTGGTTTGTTTTTACTATCCGCTGGTTTATTTCTACTATCCGCTGGTTTGTTTTTCCTATCCGCTGGTTTGTTTCTACTATCCGCTGGTTTATTTCTACTACCCGCTGGTTTGTTTTTCATGAGGCACGTCACTTAATGTAAAGTTTATGTCTGTTGTTCCGCTCAGCAGAGCTCAGCACTAGACTGATTTTCCCTACATTTCCTCTCAGGATCGGCTCGTCTGGTGGTTGGCTGAGTAACGCATTGGGCGAAATTCTACAGCTTTATGCCCTGATCAAATAAGCATCTTCAAAAAAAAATGTAGCCAAAATTTCATGGAGTTATCAAACAAGTGGAGTTCGAAAACGGCAGAAAAAGTAAGAAGAAACACAAACACAGCAGGGTTTCGAAAAGAAACAGAATTCTTCTCTAGAACAGATATAACAAAGAAAACAAACAAATTTTGCAGTTATAGCATAGAAACGCAAAGTTTGTGTACCTTTAATTTTGAGACAACAAACTTCTGTCAACAGCGCAAAACTCGTACATGTTTGAACTATCGGTTTGGCTTCGTATCTTGTTATTCTAGCCTCCGGCAGGTTATCTTACATGTGAAAATTATTTCTTTCTGGTTTGATAATCTCCAAAGATGTGACTCTCATTTTTTTTTGTGCTTCTATCTTATTCTGTGATTTATTGATCTTTAGAAAGTTGGGGTTTGCTTCCACATTTCAATTAAAAAAAAGGATTTTTCTTTTTGTACGAGTATATCAGTTTTTGTTGTGTTTGATCATATTTTAGTATTCGTGTAGAGAGTGTCTTTATGTCTTCCATTCTATCTACATTTCTCACCTTATTCATGCTCTTTTTTCAAACATTTCTTGTTGCATTTTACCCTAACCTCTCAAGAACCGTGAAATATTGTTTCCCTAATCAACTTATCAAGAGCTTATTTCTCCTGAAGTACTGGCTAACTTAGTCTCTCAGGGTAATGAGTTGTTTGTTATTGAATTATTTTACCATAAGATGAGACACACGGTGACCCATGAGACCCTATCATTGTCACCAGGCCCTGCGTCACAGCAAGTCACTGGGTTCCGAGTAGATGAGAAATTCAGTTCAACATAGTCTGATACTAAAGGTGGAACACTCTGAAAACATTATTTATTTTATTAATTTATTTATTTATTTAGAATCTTGGTGGAGCACTGCATTGAATTTGGGTTGGAGGGAAGAGTGGAAACAGAGAGAGAGGGAAAGAGAGAGAGAGAGAGAGAGAGAGAGAGAGAGAGAGAGAGAGAGAGAGAGAGAGAGAGAGAGAGAGAGAGAGAGAGAGAGGTTAGGGGTGGGGGTAAGAGAGACAGACAAACATACTAAAAGAGAGGAACTTTGAAAGATAAACACAGAGCCAGGTAAATAACACAGACAAATATATGGGTAGTCAACAAAGACAACGGTTGAACGAAACAATAATTATCTGCATCCAAGATTGTTTGTAGTTCGGTTTGAAGCAGACTAATATCAGGACTGGCACAAACAAACTATCAATGTCCACCTGCTCACAGCCCGACAGTAACCTTTACAAGCTGTTCTCGTTGTGCGGCGTTCACTGGCGGGGGCCACAGCGGAACATCGGTGTATGAACTGATTCTCTCGCAGTATTAATAACAAGCTCATAGGGCTGGAAAGTGGTGCAACAAAATGTTCATACAGAACGTGTAGAGTCTGGCTATTCACCCGCGTTATCTTTTATTGTTTATAACTGTTATTCATCTCTTATCTCTCTCTCTGAATCCCCTGCCTCTTTCACTCTCTTGTCTCTCTATCTCTTCATCTGCCCAAAGCTCTACCCATGGACGTTCCCATATATTCAACTGCATGAATGTCCTACTAACTGTCTAAATAAGCATCTGTCTATTTCTCTGTTTGTGTCTGAAGTTCTTTGTCAGTTGATCTCATAACAGTCTATCTCGTGTCTATGCATTGATGCAATCACGTAGCTGTGAATCTCTCTCTCTCTCTCTCTCTCTCTCTCTCTCTCTCTCTCTCTCTCTCTCTCTCTCTCTCTCTCTCTCTCTTTCTCTCTCTCTCTCTATCTATCTATCTATCTATCTATCTATCTATTTATCTATTTATCTATTCACCTATCTATTCATTTATCTATCAATCTATCTATCTATATATTTATTTGTCTATCTATCTATCTATCCATCCATCTATTTATCTATCTATCTATCTATCTATCGATTTATCTGCCTGACCGTGTATCAGTCAATCTCTTTATGTCAATACCATTTGCTGCTTTTCCATCTGTCTGTTTGCCTGTCTATGTGAGTAAAAAAAAAAGAAAGAAAATTAAAAAGAATCAACAACCAAACAAACCTGTTACTGTCCCTCAGCTAATGAACTATTTTAATCTTTTCTCTCTCTATCGAGCTATTCAATCGCCAAAAAAGAATTAGAGAGGAAAAATACTTTGTGAATTCAACATGGACTATTCCAGGTTAAGAATTGAAATAAACGAAATAAGAAACGGATACAAACCAAGCCTCAATGAGAATGTTTATTTGACGAGCAACCAATTCAGACTCTGAGGGATTCATGTCATTAAATAATAGTTTAAGAAATGCAAGGTTTAATAATTTTTTTACCTCTACTACTCTAGAGTGCAGACAGGTATTGTCATGTCATTGTTGGAGAAATTACTTTGTGCACTAACTGTTGGACGATCTAGACCCAGAGCCCTCTGCTGATTATCTGCCCAATCAAGATATGGTAACTCATTATGTAACAGCTGGTATGTGTGGGGAGAGAGCAGGGTGGTAACAGAGTGAAGAGAGCAAAATGTAGAGACCAGGTTGGAAACAGAGTAGAGATAGCAATCTGTTGAGATCTATACTATAAACCCTGCTGAGTGGCCTTACTTTCTCCTTTCACGCCAGTCAGCTCTAGATAGAAGAGAATGCGAGAATGGTTTTATCACAACAGTTGTTATATTGAGATCTATACTATAAACTGTGCTGAGTGGCCTTACTTTTTCCTTTCACGCCAGTCAGCTCTAGATAGAAGAGAATGCGAGAATGGTTTTATCACAACAGTTGTTATATTGAGATCTATACTATAAACTGTGCTGAGTGGCCTTACTTTTTCCTTTCACGCCAGTCAGCTCTAGATAGAAGAGAATGCGAGAATGGTTTTATCACAACAGTTGTTATGTCGCTACCGGGTTCATGAGATTGATTCTGTCTCGTATGTGTGCCAAAAAGATGTAATTGCCTCCCTTAATGAGAGTCAAATTAGGCTTGTTAGTGTTTGTCTGGTTTTCTGGATTTTTTTTTCTATTATTATTATTATTATTATTATTATTATTATTATTATTATTATTATTATTATTATTATTATTATTATTATTATTATTGTTGTTGTTGTTGTTGTTGTTGTTGTTGTTGTTGTTGTTGTTGTTGTTCATGTTGTTGTTGTTGTTGTTGTTGTTGTTGTTGTTATTATTCTTTAATAATCATTAATATTATTCCCTTTGGATTAAAAGAGTCATTAAAATGTAAACAATTCGGTGTTTCTGATTGTTTTGTCCTCTATAGCTCGTGTGCAGATCATATTGTCTGCGAACGAAGCATGCTCTCACATGCAGACGGAAACTGGCTTCAGTCTAGTCTAGAAGGTGATCAGACAAATGTATACTTCCAGAACTCTGGCAATGTTGAAGCAATAGTATCATCAGAAATTATGACAGATTGGGAAGTATAAAGAGCACACAACCACACACACATATACAGATCTGCAAGACTCAGAAATGCAGAAACACTGTACTATTATCTTGGTACGGTTTCATTATAACCAGAAAACAGAGTCACGAGTTTAGCGTTATGTACATCAATGTGGATTGCTTGGCTTCTGCTATCACACCTGGTCACGATTGGGTAGACCCCACCTGGACTTGATCATGGACACACCACTGTCAGTATTGACTTTCTACTTACTGTACCATGAAACGCGTTCCAGAGAGAGATTCAGAAAGTAAGATGGAAAATAGAATGACAAACAGAAAAGAGAAAATGAGAGAAAGAGAGAGAGAGAGAGAGGAAATGAGATTGGGAAAAAAAGAGAGATTCAGAGTGTTTGAAGAAAAATAGAGAAGGAAACAGGGAAAAAGAGAAAATGACAGAAGAGAAGAGAGATAGAGAGAAAGAGAGAGAGAGAGAGAGAGAGAGAGAGAGAGAGAGAGAGAGAGAGAGAGAGAGAGAGAGAAAGACAGAGGGAGAGAGGAAGAGAGGGAGAAAGAAAAATGAAATCGAAGACGACGAAAGTGTGAGTGTTGGAGGAGCTGTGAATATGAATTAAAAAAAAAAGAAAGACCGAAATGAGAATAATAATATAATCATGACAGAGAGGTGAAATATTCATCACCTAGTTATCATGACCATCTAGAAATATCTCAAAACAAGCCAGTGAAAACTGACGCAATAATCGTACTCGGTTGATGAGATTCATGGAATAATCGAAATACCCCACCCCACTCCACCCACCCCTTCACCCCACTCAACCCATCTTTTTAATGCCCATCAGGTAAAGCGCTGAACACCCCCACCCCTTCACCCCACTCAACCCATGTTTTTAATGGCTATCAGGTAAAGCGCTGAACACCCCCACCCTTTCACCCCACTCAACCCATGTTTTTGATGCCCATCAGGTAAAGCGCTGAACACCCCCACCCCTTCACCCCCCTCAACCCATGTTTCAGATGCCTATCAGGTAAAGCGCTGAACACCACATCCCACCCCTTCACCCCCCTCAACCCATATTTTTGATGCCCATCAGGTAAAGCTCTGAACACCCCACCCACCCATTCACCCCCCTCAATAACCCATGTTTTTGATGACCATCATGTAAAGTGCTGAACACCCCACCCCACCCATACCACCCCTTCAGCCCCCTCAATAACTCATGTTTTTGATGACCATCATGTAAAGTGCTGAACACCCCACCCCACCCCTTCACCCCCCTCAATAACCCATGTTTTTGATGACCATCAGGTAAAGTGCTGAACACCCCACCCCACCCCACCCCTTCACCCCCCTCAACCCATGTTTTTGATGCCCATCAGGTAAAGCTCTGAACACCCCACCCCTTCAGCCACCTCAATAACCCATGTTTTTGATGCCCATCAGGTAAAGCTCTGAACACCCCACCCCACCCCTTCACCCCTCTCCACCTATGTTTTTCATGCCCATCGGGTAAAGCGCTGAACACCTCACGCCACCCCATCCCTTCACCCCCCTCAACCCATGTTTTTGATGCCCATCAGGTAAAGTGCTGAACACCCCACCCCACCCCTTCACCCCCCTCAACCTATGTTTTTGATGCCCATCGGGTAAAGTGCTGAACACCACACCCCACCCCACCCCTTCACCCACCTCAACCCATGTTTTTGATGCCCATCAGGTAAAGTGCTGAACACCCCACCCCACCCCTTCACCCCCCTCAATAACCCATGTTTTTGATGACCATCAGGTAAAGTGCTGAACACCCCACCCCACCCCTTCACCCCCCTCAATAACCCATGTTTTTGATGACCATCATGTAAAGTGCTGAACACCCCACCCCACCCTTTCAGCCCCCTCAATAACCCATTTTTTATGCCCATGAGGTAAAGTGCTGAACACCCCACCCCAGCCCTTCACCCCCCTCAACCCATGTTTTTGATGCCCATCAGGTAAAGTGCTGAACACCCCACCCCACCCCTTCACCCCCCTCAATAACCCATGTTTTTGATGCCCATCATGTAAAGTGGTGAACACCCCACCCCTTCAACCCCCTCAACCCATGTTTTTGATGTCCATCAGGTAAAGCTCTGAACACCCCACCCCATCACCCCTCACAACCGATATTTTTGATGCCCAGCAGGTAAAGCGCTGAACATCCCACCCCGTCACCCCCCTCAACCTATGTTTTTGATGCCCATCAGGTAATGCGCTGAACATCCCCCCCCTTCACCCCCCTCAACCCATGTTTTTGATGCTCATCAGGTAAAGCGCTGAACACCCCACCCCACCCCATCCCTTCCCCCCCCCCCCCCCTCAAACCATGTTTTTGATGCAAATCAGGTAAAGCTCTGAAAACCCCACCCCCACCCCACCCCTTCAATCCCCGCAACCCATTTTTTGATGCCCATCAGGTAAAGCGCTGAACACCCGTCTTATGTGACTGGGTTCACCAATCACAGTCACGGTATAAAAGTTATCAGGTCACCATGTGGATTTGAGGCGACAGCAGCAGATAAAAAAAAATCCCCCGTAAATGATTTTCATATCAGGTGCTAAAATGACCTTTTCCCCATAGTAGTAGCAATAGTAATAGATGTAGTAGTGGCTGCTGTGAGGTACCAATGGTTAAACTAATGTTATTGTCATAGCGGTTGTATTAACACAGTGGTAATTGTAATGGTGGTGGTGGTGGTGGTGGTGGTGGTTGTGGTAGTTGTAATAGAAAATACAAAGAAAACAATTTTATTCCGTTTTAAGCAAAGAACTTCCTTTAAGTTTACACTGCATTTTACATATATTTTTAAAAGTCTAGTATGTATGATTACCCCCCCCCCCCCTCCTCACCCACCCACCCACCCTTCGCACCCCAAGAAAAAAATAAAGACAACCCATAAAATAACTTCAAAAACAAAAAATAACTTTTTTTCATGGTTTACTAATAATGAAATTATTCGTAATACATCATTAGAGGCTGTAGATGCGAGCTCTACAGGCGTCAGATTCACAAGGTACAGAAAAGCATTATCCTCGTTAGCCTAGGCAATTTGAAAAGTTGCAATTACAAAAATTACAAAAATTTCATAATTTGTTGCTTTTCATGCAGATTCTGATAAATGTTATTTTGGGACATACTTCGTAACTTAAAAATGTAGTTAAAGCTTCCATTACTATGTTTTAGTTCCGTCATTTTTTTATCAAAAGAAAGATAAAGTTTGGTAGAAAAACAGAGTTCCGATGTGTACATTAATAGCAATGTTTCAAATAGTCTGAGATCTAAAGAGCTATGATTAGTCTAGTTGATCTACACGCCGCTTTTACTGTCATGGCTTGCTGCTAACATCGACGAATGGGAGCCATGGTGACAAACCTCACAGCCAATCGTAAGCCGAAACGACTTCAATTTAACTGTCTCTCATAAACAATAAAATAAACATGGCGTTGAAAGTGGCCTTACACTCACTTGACATAGCAGCCACTGATCTAATCTGGAAAATAAACTATGAAAATTGATACCTCAAAACCACTTTTGCCGTCATTCTGGTAGAGATGTAAACCTAGATTATGAAAGTAACCTCATTTCAGTTTGAGTCGATGTTTTTGCTATAGGAGTCACTTTGCATCATTTTTGAGGACTTCCCGGAAACAAAGGTAAAAATTGCCCTAACTCAAACTCTATCGCACCAAATTGCACTCTGTATGCAGTGAACGCCAGTCTCGTGAATGCACTATACACTGCACCATTAGGTTTGTGAGCGCGTCAAGAGGTAGACGTACAAGACAGATGGCTTTGCCGTTTGCAGAATAAAAATCGGTGCAACAGGTTTTGAGATTTGGCAATTTTCAATTGCTTTGGGAAAAAAAACCTTGTGACGTGCATTTTCAAGCAGTCCTTTGAATAAAAGCAAGAAAATGTAAACAAAGCAATATATATACATATATATAAGCCTTCAACAAAAGAAGGGAAATATTTTCATCATGCCCCCACAGAAAGAAACATTTACTACAAAGCTACCAGTGGCCCGGAAACGAGAAAAAAACAACACAAGATCGAAACGGCAACCGAACACACCTCAGTCATACCCGAAGAGAGCGGAGGACAGGCGACACTTTTGTCCTCCGCTTGAAACACAAGTGTAGTATGAAGAGAATTTAAGGTAAGATCTTCTAGATCTATATATAGTTTGAAGATAAGGTGGAATAATTTATTTATTTATATATCTATATATATTGTTATATAATATATATATATATATATATATATATATTATATAACAATAAACAGACAAAATAATAATAAAAAAAAGCCAACCAGATTCGAAATGATTCAGTGTACAGTCTGTTAAACAAAACAGAGGAAAGGGAAAAGATTTTGCAAGCTGCAACAAACAAGACCAAGTTTTAGAAGACGCTGGGTGTCACGAGTAAGGTTCCTAGAACAGAGTGACATGATATAAACAAAAATGATGGAAAAAAATGTTCATCTTTCACAAATACTCGAGACAAAGCAGGCAAAGTAATCGAATTCCTGGTATCCAAGAAAGAACAGAAAACTGATAGCGCGCCCCACTCTTCCAAGCAAGGCGGATATTTACCAGAATTACTAAGTCGATACCCACGGAATGTCGCACGGATAAACATCTTTACGTCTGCCGGCAATGAAGCTGGGTTGTGTCTTGTCTAGATAGACATGGGATATTGGACGGTCTGTTTGATCATAATTATAGAGGAAGATTATTGGTGGCACCAGAAAGCGCAAGCTTACTGTGTGAATAATTCAGGAAGGTCAGACGTACACATGTTGCCGCATGCGTGGATATTGTTCGCTCTGTTTCAGGAACTTAAGGAGAAGGGGACTTCCAACAACAAAAATAGCAGCAATAATAACTACAGCAATAACAGCAATAACAACTACATTAACTATTTCTTCTTCTTCTTCTTCTTCTTCTTCTTCTTCTTCTTCTTCTTCTTCTTCTTCTTCTTCTTCTTCTTCTTCTTCTTCTTCTTCTTCTTCTTCTTCTTCTTCTTCTTCTACTACTACTACTACTACTACTACTACTACTACTACTACTACTACTACTACTACTACTACTACTACTACTTTACTATTGCTGTTGTTGCTGCTGCTACTACCACTACTGATCTACTACTTCTACAACTACTAAAACAACAAGAGAAACAATTATTATCATGTAAAAGTAAACTACATCAAGGTTATCAAATCTGCCAAAAATAATTGTAAAGACTGCAACATCACAATACATGTGTCATTTTCCATCAGATAAGGTCAACTGATGGTTTACCTCTGCCCCTGCCCCGTCAGGTAGTAATAACTGGTACAGCATCAGTCTTGCCGAAAGTTGACGTGGTCGTTATTTGCTTGTCAAACCTTAAGCGGTTAATATGATAGAAAAAATGGCAGATAGATTAGATACTGTCACGATATAACGGAAGATGTGTGTGTGTGTGTGTGTGTGAAAGTACTCTTAAAAAAAGGGAATCTATGGAGAAAGAGAAAGAGAAAGAGAAACAGAGAGAGAAAGAGAGAGAGAGAGAGAGAGAGAGAGAGAGAGAGACATATATGGAGAGGGAAGAGAGAGAGGGATGGAGGGAGGAAGGGGGAGAGACAGGGCTTGGGCTCAAAACTTGAATATCCTTTTTAAATATATCTAGTTCTTACTGGCTTCATCATTTATCCATACAACTTTATTTCATGAAAAATGGATTTTTTTTTTTCCCTATCCAAAAAAATCTATTTAAATCAATAACACTGCCTCGCAAAATTAAAAAAAAAAAATAATAATAATAAATGGATTGCAAAGAAAAAACGCTAGAGAGGAAAATTAACAAGATGAAATACCCTGTAATAAGTTCGAGTCGCTTCATAATTTTTCCACTTCTACGCACAGCAAACATCTTTACTGCAGAACACGACGTCGAGTCGGCGTTGGACAGGATTTAATTGAATTATGAAGATATAAACAGCATCACAACAGGCTGTACATTAACTGGAAAACATCATCAGCATCGGAAATTTGTTTGCGAGCAAACACAAACAAAAATCTCAGATCTACAGAATAGAAATTGAAAAGGTTTCCTCTTCTTCCTACTTCTGTTCCTTGGATCTTACAGCATAGCGCTCTATTTTCCTTCCTTCTTCTAGTTCTTACTTGTTTCTCCTCGCTCTTACAGCATAGCGCTGTATTTTTGCTTCCCGTTCTATCGATCTATTCAGTTTCATTCACTTCTATTTTACCTCGGCGAACCTCAAGGCCAGAAATGTCACACCGACAGTTTCATAACATAGAGATTAGAGCAGAAAAAAAAAAACTATCAGGGGACGGAACTGTAGCAGTTTTAAATAACAGTTTAAAAATTACATTTCATAACGTACCTAAAATAGCTTCTCCGCTAAGAGAGCCAGAGAAACTTAAAAAATGCTTTCAATAAAGGCGTCTTGTTCTCTATATAAAAAACTGTTTTAGGCGTAGGTCTATAATTTATCTCTGGTTTTGGCCATTTCATTAGAATTCTTAGTAGACAATTATTAATACTGAGATAGAAAATGCAAGGCTCAAAAAAAAAACCTGTAAGTGATTCAGAGTGAGGAATGAACTAAAAGCCTCAATCAGTCATAGAATGGGCTTGGAAACAAAAAAAAAACAAAACAAAACAAAAAAACGAAAATTACAAGATCTAATTTTTAGAGGTAAGGTTTAACTTTTCAAGATTTACAATAATTTTTTTAAAAAAGCTAACAAGTTATATATGATGAGCTTTATTTGTTCACCAAGGGCCTCGGCCATTCATCTCCTGACAACTGATGTTTCTAAAATCTATACGAAAAGTGAGATGAGAAACTTTCACTTGGCTAGAATCCCGGGTTCGTCCTCAGGTTCGTCTCATTCTATCCTACAGTCACCATGCCCTCACATTACAGCCACCACACCGTTAGCAAATTGTCATACACAGTCACCATGCCCTCACATTACAGCCACCACACAGTTAGCAAATTGTCATACACAGTCACCATGCCCTCACATTACAGCCACCACACAGTTAGCAAATTGTCATACACAGTCACCATGCCCTCACATTACAGCCACCACACAGTTAGCAAATTGTCATACACAGTCACCATGCCCTCACATTACAGCCACCACACAGTTAGCAAATTGTCATACACAGTCACCATGCCCTCACATTACAGCCACCACACCGTTAGCAAATAGTCATACACAGTTACCATACCTTCACCATACAGCCACCACACCGTTAGCAAATAGTCATACACAGTCACCATGCCCTCACATTACAGCCACCACACCGTTAGCAAATTGTCATACACAGTCACCATACCTTCACCATACAGCCACCACACAGTTAGCAAATAGTCATACACAGTTACCATACCTTCACCATATAGTCATTACACAGTTAGCAAATAGTCATACACAGTCACCATACCTTCACCATACAGTCACCACACAGTTAGCAAATAGTCATACACAGTCACCATACCTTCACCATACAGCCACCTCACAGTTAGCAAATAGTCATACACAGTCACCCTACCTTCACCATACAGTCACCAGATAGTTAGCACATAGTCATACACAGTCACCATACCCCAGCCATACAGCCACCACACAGTTAGCAAATAGTCATACACAGTTACCATACCTTCACCATACAGTCACCACACAGTTAGCAAATAGTCATACACAGTTACCATACCTTCACCATACAGTCACCACACAGTTAGCAAATAGTCATACACAGTCACCATACCTTCACCATACAGCCACCACACAGTTAGCAAATAGTCATACACAGTCACCATACCTTCACCATACAGTCACCACATAGTTAGCACATAGCCATACACAGTCACCATACCCCAGCCATACAGCCACCACACAGTTAGCAAATAGTCATACACAGTTACCAAACCTTCACCATATAGTCATTACACAGTTAGCAAATAGTCATACACAGTCACCATGCATTCACCATACAGCCACCACACAGTTAGCAAACAGTCATACACAGTCACCATGCATTCACCATACAGTTACCACACAGCTAGCAAACAGTCATACACAGTCACTCTACCCCAGCCATACAGCCACCATACACTTAGCAAACAGTCATACACAGTCACCTTACCTTCACCATACAGCCACCACACAGTTAGCAAATAGTCATACACAGTCACCGTACCTTCACCATACAGCCATCACAGTTAGTAAATAGTCATACACAGTCACCATACCTTCACCATACAGTCAACAGATAGTTAGCACATAGTCATACACAGTCACCATACCCCAGCCATACAGCCACCATACAGTTAGCAAATAGTCATACACAGTTACCATACCTTCACCATACAGTCACCACACAGTTAGCAAATAGTCATACACAGTTACCATACCTTCACCATACAGTCACCACACAGTTAGCAAATAGTCATACACAGTTACCATACCTTCACCATACAGCCACCACACAGTTAGCAAATAGTCATACACAGTCACCATACCTTCACCATACAGTCACCACATAGTTAGCACATAGCCATACACAGTCACCATACCCCAGCCATACAGCCACCACACAGTTAGCAAATAGTCATACACAGTTACCATACCTTCACCATATAGTCATTACACAGTTAGCAAATAGTCATACACAGTCACCATGCATTCACCATACAGCCACCACACAGTTAGCAAACAGTCATACACAGTCACCATACCTTCACCATACAGTTACCACACAGTTAGCAAACAGTCATACACAGTCACTATACCCCAGCCATACAGCCACCACACAGTTAGCAAACAGTCATACACAGTCACCTTACCTTCACCATACAACCACCACACAGTTAGCAAATAGTCATACACAGTCACCATACCTTCACCATACAACCACCACACAGTTAGCAAATAGTCATACACAGTCACCATACCTTCACCATACAGTTACCACATAGTTAGCACACAGTCATACACAGTCACTATACCCCAGCCATACAGCCACCACACAGTTAGCAAATAGTCATACACAGTTACCATACCTTCACCATACAGTCACCACACAGTTAGCAAATAGTCATACACAGTTACCATACCTTCACCATACAGTCACCACACAGTTAGCAAATAGTCATACACAGTTACCATACATTCACCATACAGTCACCACACAGTTAGCAAATAGTCATACACAGTTACCATACCTTCACCATACAGTCACCACACAGTTAGCAAATAGTCATACACAGTCACTATACCCCAGCCATACAGCCACCACACAGTTAGCAAATAGTCATACACAGTTACCATACCTTCACCATACAGTCACCACACAGTTAGCAAATAGTCATACACAGTTACCATACCTTCACCATACAGCCACCACACAGTTAGCAAATAGTAATACACAGTTACCATACCTTCACCATACAGCCACCACACATTTAGCAAATAGTCATACACAGTTACCCTACCTTCACCATACAGTCAACAGATAGTTAGCACATAGTCATACACAGTCACTAACCTTCACTATACAGCCACCACACAGTTAGCAAATATTCATACACAGTTACCATACCCTCACCAAAGATCCACCACACAGTTAGCAAATAGTCATACACAGTCACCTTACCTTCACCATACAGCCACCACACAGTTAGCAAATAGTCATACGCAGTCACCTTACACTAACCATACAGCCAACAGACAGTTAGCTCAGTCATACGCAGTCACAATACCCTCACCATACAGCCACCATACAGCCACCCCGCAGTTAGCATACAGTCATACACAGTCACCATACCCTCACCATACAGCCACCACACAGGTAGCACACATTCATACACAGTCACCATACCCTCACCATACAGCCACCCCGCAGTTACCACACAGTCATACGCAGTCACCTTACACTAACCATACAGCCAACAGACAGTTAGCTCAGTCATACGCAGTCACAATACCCTCACCATACAGCCACCATACAGCCACCCCGCAGTTAGCATACAGTCATACACAGTCACCATACCCTCACCATACAGCCACCACACAGGTAGCATACAGTCATACACAGTCACCATACCCTCACCATACAGCCACCACACAGGTAGCACACATTCATACATAGTCACCATACCCTCACCATACGGCCACCACACAATTAGCACACAGCCATACATAGTCATCATACCCTCACCATACGGCCACCACGCAGTTAGCATACAGTCATACACAGTCACCATACCCTCACCATACAGCCACCACACAATTAGCACACAGCCATACATAGTCACCATACCCTCACCATACGGCCACCACGCAGTTAGCACACAGTCATACACAGTCACCACTGTCACCATACCCTTACCACATAGTCACGACACAGTCACCATAGACCCCAACCATACCCTTACCACATAGTCACCTCAGTCATACACAGTTACTACACAGTGATCACACAACTCTCACCGCAGAGTCACGACACAGTCATACACAGTTACCACACAGTGATCACAACTCTCACCGCAGAGTCACGACACAGTCATACACAGTTACCACACAGTGATCACAACTCTCACCACATAGTCACCTGACAGTGATACACAGTTACTACACAGTGATCACAACTCTCACCGCAGAGTCATGACACAGTCATACACAGTTACCACACAGTGATCACAACTCTCACCGCAGAGTCACGACACAGTCATACACAGTTACCACACAGTGATCACAACTCTCACCACATAGTCACCTGACAGTCATACACAGTTACCACACAGTGATCACAACTTTCACCGCAGAGTCATGACACAGTCATACACAGTAACCACACAGTGATCACAACTCTCACCGCGGAGTCATGACACAGTCATACACAGTAACCACACAGTGATCACAACTCTCACCGCAGAGTCATGACACAGTCATACACAGTAACCACACAGTGATCACAACTCTCACCGCAGAGTCATGACACAGTCATACACAGTAACCACACAGTGATCACAACTCTCACCGCAGAGTCATGACACAGTCATACACAGTAACCACACACTGATCACAACTCTCACCGCAGAGTCATGACACAGTCATACACAGTAACCACACAGTGATCACAACTCTCACCGCAGAGTCATGACACAGTCATACACAGTAACCACACAGTGATCACAACTCTCACCGCAGAGTCATGACACAGTCATACACAGTAACCACACAGTGATCACAACTCTCACCGCAGAGTCACGACACAGTCATACACAGTAACCACACAGTGATCACATCTATCCCCGCAGAGTCATGACACAGTCATACACAGTAACCACACAGTGATCACAACTCTCACCGCAGAGTCATGACACAGTCATACACAGTAACCACACAGTGATCACAACTCTCACCGCGGAGTCATGACACAGTCATACACAGTAACCACACAGTGATCACAACTCTCACCGCAGAGTCATGACACAGTCATACACAGTTACCACACAGTGATCACAACTCTCACCGCGGAGTCATGACACAGTCATACACAGTTACCACACAGTGATCACATCTATCCCCGCAGAGTCATGACACAGTCATACACAGTTACTACACAGTGATCACAACTCTCACCGCAGAGTCATGACACAGTCATACACAGTAACCACACAGTGATCACAACTCTCACCGCAGAGTCATGACACAGTCATACACAGTTACCACACAGTGATCACATCTATCCCCGCAGAGTCATGACACAGTCATACACAGTTACTACACAGTGATCACAACTCTCACCACATAGTCACCTGACAGTCATACACAGTTACCACACAGTGATCACAACTCTCACCGCGGAGTCATGACACAGTCATACACAGTTACTACACAGTGATCACAACTCTCACCGCAGAGTCATGACACAGTCATACACAGTTACCACACAGTGATCACAACTCTCACCGCAGAGTCATGACACAGTCATACACAGTTACCACACAATGATCACAACTCTCACCGCGGAGTCATGACACAGTCATACACAGTTACCACACAGTGATCACAACTCTCACCGCAGAGTCATGACACAGTCATACACAGTTACCACACAGTGATCACAACTCTCACCGCAGAGTCATGACACAGTCATACACAGTTACTACACAGTGATCACAACTCTCACCGCAGAGTCATGACACAGTCATACACAGTAACCACACAGTGATCACAACTCTCACCGCAGAGTCATGACACAGTCATACACAGTTACCACACAGTGATCACATCTATCCCCGCAGAGTCATGACACAGTCATACACAGTTACTACACAGTGATCACAACTCTCACCACATAGTCACCTGACAGTCATACACAGTTACCACACAGTGATCACAACTCTCACCGCAGAGTCATGACACAGTCATACACAGTAACCACACAGTGATCACAACTCTCACCGCAGAGTCATGACACAGTCATACACAGTTACCACACAGTGATCACAACTGTCACCGCAGAGTCATGACAGAGTCATACACAGTAACCACACAGTGATCACAACTCTCACCGCAGAGTCATGACACAGTCATACACAGTTACCACACAGTGATCACAACTCTCACCGCAGAGTCATGACACAGTCATACACAGTAACCACACAGTGATCACAACTCTCACCGCAGAGTCATGACACAGTCATACACAGTAACCACACAGTGATCACAACTCTCACCGCAGAGTCATGACACAGTCATACACAGTTACCACACAGTGATCACAACTCTCACCGCAGAGTCATGACACAGTCATACACAGTAACCACACAGTGATCACAACTCTCACCGCAGAGTCATGACACAGTCATACACAGTTACCACACAGTGATCACAACTCTCACCGCAGAGTCATGACACAGTCATACACAGTTACCACACAGTGATCACAACTCTCACCGCGGAGTCATGACACAGTCATACACAGTTACCACACAGTGATCACAACTCTCACCGCAGAGTCATGACACAGTCATACACAGTTACCAAACAGTGATCACAACTCTCACCGCGGAGTCATGACACAGTCATACACAGTTACCACACAGTGATCACAACTCTCACCGCAGAGTCATGACACAGTCATACACAGTTACCACACAGTGATCACAACTCTCACCGCAGAGTCACGACACAGTCATACACAGTTACCACACAGTGATCACAACTCTCACCGCGGAGTCATGATAGAGTCGCCACGTTCACCATACCCTTACCACATAGTCACGACACAGTCACCACAACCACCATGGTCACCATACCGTTACCACGTAGTCACGACACAGTCACCACAACCACCACGGTCACCATACCTTTACCACATAGTCACGACACAGTCATACACAATCACCACACAGTGATCACATCTCTCCCCGCAGAGTCATGACACAGTCACCACCCAGTGTACCGTGCGTGCAACCATCCTGATAAGTCATGGGATCTAACGTCAGAGAGATGATGTCCCACGGAGAGCAGCAGGTGGTCGAGAGATTCACCTCTCACTGTACTTTCTGTTTGAAAACTTTGGTTGCAGGTTCGATACTCGCACTGTTGATGGAGGAGACTGGGGACTTGCTCGAATATAAGTCAGGTACCACCTGCCCGACGGGGATGTTGTTGATCTCTAGAATAAGAAGAAGCTTGATTAAGGGAAAAGAAATCAATCAACCAGTCAATCGGTCAGTAACCCATTTGCATCAATGAAGTCATCGGCTAACTGATCAATCAGTCAATAAATATTACAACATTCTAAATCTTGATTACTGCATCAAAAACTTCTCTTGGGCAAATATTGTGTTTAACAGTAATGATTGAACTGACATTTAGATCCTAGGGAAGTGCGAGACGTTTTTTAATTATCATGTTCTCAAAGAACAGCAGCAGCAACAACAACAACAACAACAACAACAACAACAACAGCAACAATATCAACGACAATAACAACAATAAAATATCAACAACTGAAGAAACAGAGGCAGACCATCATTTTTCTCTTTACAGAGCTGTTCAGAACCAACGAACATTTCTTGCCTTAGTCAATAAATGGAACATTCTAGGTCCGGCAGTGCTTATCACCCCTAACTCTTGCAGAACAGAAATAGATTTGTGTTTCCTTGGGTTGTTTTCACTCCGACACCTCACAAAATTATTTCGAAATCCCTCAAGGCTCTCAAGGCGCCTCTACAATAGAAGAAATACCTCAAGGCTCTCAAGGCGCCTCTACAATAGAAGAAATCCCTCAAGGCTCTCAAGGCGCCTCTACAATAGAAGAAATCCCTCAAGGCTCTCAAGGCGCCTCTACAGGCCTGAAATAATCTAAACCGTGGCCATTAAATTACAAATGGTCATACATGCCGGAAGCTATGGATGGCTATTTATAGCACAGAGCCGACGGTGTATTACCCACTCAGTGTAAACAGGCGATTTGCTATACAGGCTGTTCGCTAAGAGAGATAATCAAGTTTGCCACAGAATGCTCAGTAAATGGAATGTAATTATCTTTCACCTCGATCTCTGTCTCTCCAGTAAAAATTGTGATGAGAAATCTTTAACTGCTGAACTGACCGGAAATAAAGATAAGCTGCCTCAAGGGAGTCTAGTAGGATTCCCTGGTCCTTTGTTTGCGCGGGAAACCTCACGAAATTAGCGTTTGCATTATTCATCCATTTACCTGCAGTCGGTGTTCCTCAGGCATGTGGAGCAGCACTAGAATATTAGAATCTGGTGGCGGTGATCGTGAAGATCTTGTTAATGACAGGGCAGTCTGTGCAAACTGGGTTTTCCTATCTGCTAATTTAGCTAATGGGACGCTTTAGACTCCCAGGAGCTGATAACAGCGCTGCAGGGGTGTATTTTATCAATAAATAATTGAACATTTTTCGATTAAAATCGGGAAACATATCTTTAACTGTATATGCTAACTGATTCGCAATGACCAGAGAAAAACAATATAAAAAACCTCTCCATCAAACAAAACACGGCATAATCCTCTATTCCAGATAGTTTTAAAACTCGTTCTGTCCACTGGGATAGTTTTGTAAGAATTCCCAGAACCTTTCGAGTCACCATGATACCAGAATCAGACCAAAGACATTTTAGCCACATTTTGTAATCAACTTTTAAACTTAATAGCTTTTTCGTTTATCGAGTTATCTGGTGAGTAGAAATTAATTTGCCGTTTGGGATGAAAAGTGTTCTATGAGCCTCCCTTGTTTTTGTTGTCATAGAACCTTCTTGGCGGAGGTTGTGGAATACGAGTGAGACGATACTCACAAACTGTTGTCATAGAACCTTCTTGGCGGAGGTTGTGGAATACGAGTGAGACGATACTCACAAACTGTTGTCATAGAACCTTCTTGGCGGAGGTTGTGGAATACGAGTGAGACGATACTCACAAACTGTTGTCATAGAACCTTCTTGGCGGAGGTTGTGGAATACGAGTGAGACGATACTCACAAACTGTTGTCATAGAACCTTCTTGGCGGAGGTTGTGGAATACGAGTGAGACGATACTCACAAACTTTTTCCTTGACTGGGTGTGAAATGAGGAAGATGCAAACACAACCACTATGCTGCACACAAGAGTCAATCAGAATTTCTATCTTAAACCTGTGTACATTAACATTGAGGAGAAATTGAAACTACCGCATCACACAAGCGTTCTCCAGAAAATCTAAGTCATGACCAAGTATTAATCTGCATCAAGTGAGGCAATGATATCAATATGATCCAGAAAACCCACATTTTCGGCCTCTCAAGAGAACTTCCAGTTTGATTCAGTTAAATAGGAGTGACTGTAGTTATCCAAAGTCAAGATAAGAATATTTTTCCTTGGATTACGATTTATCGTGGAGACCTTGAATAGTAAGACAAATGTTACGACGGAAACTAGGGAAGAGTAATTTTGATTTCTGATTTTTACAGTGGAATTCTTTATCTTTGCGACAGAGGATTGCACCAAAGGTTCTTGATACCTCCTTCCCCTCATCACCCCTTCCCAACCTCCAGAGGAACTCTTTGTCTTTGCGACAGCGGCTTGTACCAAAGGTTCTTGATACCTCCCTCCCCTCATCACCCCTTCTCAATCTCCAGAGATACTCTTAGAGCTGTTAATGAATCTCTCTGTTATCCTAATATACGACCACTTATAACAAGTCATTGGTAAGTCCTGCCACTGCTGTAGATTTTCTTATCATATAATTTATAACATTTGCCAGAAAATTTAATAGAGGGATACTTTGGCCGTTTTTTATGTAATTGCTTTTTTTTCTTCTTGAAGAGCTTTACGGGATTTTTTTGTAGAATATCGCTTCAATGCCCAGAGGGTACTTCGGCACTCTAAAATATTTCAACGTTTCTGTGATAGAAGGAATGAGAAATAAATTAAACATAAATGGGCGTATAAAGTTTCATCTAGCATAAAGGTGTAGTAAACAAAATGTGAGTATAAAAGTTTTAAAACTTAG
>JAWDGP010008105.1:357500-387500 GCA_033675545.1 Elysia crispata | reverse complement strand
CTCTGCATTGATTGGTCATCACTTCCCTGGCGATCTAATAGCCCCCCCTAACTCCAACTTTGTATAATTTTTTTTTTTTTTTTTGCTCTTTAGGAACGTTTCCAATTCTCCTGATTCCGAGAGTGTCAAGCCACGGGCAATTTGTTCCAGGAAGAAGCTTTGGCCCTGTGTAAGCTGCTGGCAAATCGGCAACCAACGAAAGTGACGAACAGATCGAACCTGCTGACAGGAAGTCAATTATCGGTTCGGTTACGCCTCGAGTTCTCAGAGGAAAAAAGATTTGAGGTTTTTGTTTGACATGCTGGCATGGTAATCTCAAGAAGGGTGAGGGGTGTCAGGAATTGGCTCGTTAACAAAGGGTGATGGTGTTGGTGGTGTGTGAATTTAATGTGTTAAACAGTTAACATAAGAGGTGTTGGTGGTGTGTGGATTTAATGTGTTAAACAGTTAACATAAGAGGTGATGGTGGTGTGTAGAATTAGGGTGTTAATCAGTTAACATAAAAGGTGGTGGTGGTGTGTTGATTTAAGGTGTTAAACAGTTAACTTAAGAGCTGTTGGTGGTGTGTGGATTTAATGTGTTAAACAGTTAACATAAAAGGTGTTGGTGGTGTGTGGATTTAATGTGTTAAACAGTTAACATAAGAGGTATTGGTGGTGTGTGGATTTAATGTGTTAAACAGTTAACATAAGAGGTGTTGGTGGTGTGAAGATTTAAGGTGTTAAACAGTTAACAGAAGAGGTGATGGTGGTGTGTAGAATTAAGGTGTTAATCAGTCAACATAAGAGGTGTTGGTGTTGTGTGGATTTAAGGGGATAAACAGTTAACATAAGAGGTGATGGTGGTGTGTGGATTTAAGGTGTTAAACAGTTAATATAAGAGTTGAAGGAGATGTGTGTGCGTTTAATGTGTTAAAGAGTTAACAAAGCAGGTATTGGTGTTGTGTGGATTTAAGGCGTTAATCAGTTAACATTAGGGGTATTGGTGATATGTGGATTTAATGTGTTAATCAGTTAACATAAGAGCTGATGGTGTGTATGAATTTAATGTGTTAAACAGTTAATATAAGAGGTGAAGGAGATGTTTGGAAGAGGTGTTGGTGTTGTGTGGATTTAAGATGTTAAACAGTTTACATAAAAGGTGATGGGGATGTGTGGATTTAATGTGCTAAATATTTGATATCAGAGGTGTTGGTGTTGTGTGGATTTAACGTGTTTAACCTCTAACAATAACATCAGTGATGATTTGGTGGATTTAACATGTTTAACCGCTAACATAAGTGATGATTTGGTGGATTTAACGTGTTTAACCGCTAACATCAGTGATGATTTGGTGGATTTAACGTGTTTAACCGCTAACATCAGGGATGGTGTGTGGATTTGACGTGTTTAACCGCTAACATCAGTGATGGTTTTGTGGATTTGACGTGTTTAACCGCTAACATCAGTGATGATTTTGTGGATTTGACGTATTTAACCGCTAACATCAGGGATGGTGTGTGGATCCCTAGTTGTCTGTGTGGTTTAAACACTAAACACGTGTAGGCTCTATGCAGGATAATAGTAACTGTTAATAAAAACAACGGAAAAAAAGAGATATCAAGTGAAGGTTTTCATTTCATTACAACTCGTTCATGATAAAAAAAATAATGTTTTTTTTTAAGTGTAAATATTCGACTGGCTGTAGGACTTGAGTAGAATCTCTTGACCAGATCCACAATTCACTCCTCATGGCCTGGTCTGGTTGACGCAGCACTGGCCGAGATGGTGAGAGCGAAAGTATGGGTTCTACTGACTCATGAACTATTTGTACGAACTGAAGTCCAGATATTTAGATCCTCTGTTGGGAAAAAAAGAAAACGTTGGCAAAAAGAGCAGAACTGAGAATGATCCACACAGAGTGTCCTCAAGGTCGCCATTGTTCTAGTCTCAAGTAGACCAGCGGTTGGCCAGAGCTTGAGTGCAGAGCATCAACTGATGTCTGGGGCAGCAGGCGCTACAGGGAGCAAGTAGAAAACTATCGATTTTTTTAAGCCGTCAAAATTTTCACCGAGTCTGATACATTAGGGACAGCTTTGTTTTGTTTTTTTTTTTCGTTTCTTTTTCTATTTTTGATGACTCGGATTAAAAATGCTGTGCTGAAGAGTTGTCTTTTCTTCATTTCGATTAATGAAAGAGCACTCTAGGTATCTATAAACTTTTTTTTTACATGTATCCCATATTATCGTCCAGAGATCCCTCTTTGATGTAGTCTGCTCTTAGAAGAATGATTGCAGGTATTTTGGAGGTATCCAACCTCACTTTGATTTACATTATTTTCACACAAAACCCCAAATTTCTGCATGATAAACATGCATCTTGTCTCTGTCTCTCGGCTTCAATCTTTTTATGTCACAATTTATCGCCTTTTACAGGAATAAAAAAGAAATTTGTAGAGAAAAGAGGAAACAAAACCCAAGTCATTCCATTTAATAGGAAACAAAAAAACATAAAAAGAAAAGAAAGAAAGGAAACGCTTTCTTTAGAACTTGAATTTTGTTCTGAGTCGATGAAACCCGGGATTGGAAAATCTTTTCAACATTTGCTATTGAATCTCTGGATTGTAGTTGTTCTAGGCGAAAAAATGGGCCAGTAAATTATTGTGGCAAATACTTATTATGTTTTCTCATTGTTTGTTTTGGAAGAAAACTTGGTCTGTTTCCTAATACTGCTTATCTCTGAAGATAAATAAAAATGAAATGCCGAAAGGATCGAAAGAAAGTTCTGTTTTTCTTTATATTTTAATTTTCCAGCCTCGAAAACCGTTGTTATTGGGCGAGTTGTTGTATATCTGGATTAAAACTTCTTGATTTTATAAAAAAAACTATTTATTTCTTGATATTAAGAATTCGTTGATTTTTTAGTTTTTGGTGCAGACAGCTTAGATCTCTATTGTTCTGGGCTGCCTTTGATCATCCATTATTTGATTCATGCCTTAAGGGATTTTTGTCGCTTTCATGTCAGCTACGACTTCAGACCATTCGCATTTCACGACTCGTGCCATACCCGACCTAAACCTGTGGCATCCAGAAAATAATACCCTGATAATCTGTGCGACAAAAGTTTCACTAAGGTTTTAATCTCTTTTATAAAAAATAAAAGGAGAATGACGAAGAATATCAAAAACAGAAATAAAAGAAACACAAGGTTTAAAAATGCAAAATGGAAATTCATTAAAACCTTTAGTTTCATAAATTATGTTTTTATTTTTCAAGAAATAGCCAGATTACTAATATATTAGCTATTAACAATTGAAATTATTTCGGCTTGTAGGTTTCTCCAGATTTTACAATGGCACGAACGATTACTGTTTTAGTCTGGCATTATTTCTATCAAACTCTGCGACTTTCGATTCTCAACAAACTTTCTCGGTCTCTGAACCCCCGTTGCTTTGTGACGATGGTCGTGAGAGCACGAACTCAAAGTTCAAATGAAAACCTCTTTACCACCTGTCCTTTTGGAACATTATTGAAAATTCTACTTGTTGCCCAACATAATAGGCAAAGCTCTTTACACAAATACAGCAGTGTATTGTAAACGACAACAGGAACAACTGATCAGTTATTCACCAAAAAAACTGCTGTTTACCTCACAACGAGGCCATCAATTTTTCACAGAGAGATCAAAGCCCACAGATGTAGGACACTGATGAGCAATCTGGGACTTCATTGGTTTCACTTAAAAATTAAAGTCGGCTTTGTTTGGTCATGGTACTCGAGAGATTGTGCGAGAGAGAGAGAGAGAGAGAGAGAGAGAGAGAGAGAGAGAGAGAGAGAGAGAGAGAGAGAGAGAGAGAGAGAGAGAGAGAGACAGACAGACAGACAGACAGACAGACAGACAGACAGACAGACAGACAGACAGAGAGAGACAGACAGAGACAGAGACAGAGAGAGAGACAGAGACAGAGAGAGACAGAGAGACAGATAGACAGAGAGAGAGACAGAGAGAGAGAGAGAGAGACAGAGAAAGAGAGAGAGACAGAGACAGAGAGAGACAGAGACAGAGAGAGAGACAGAGACAGAGACAAGTAGTACGTTTGACTGCTTTATTTATTTCTAGAGACAGAGACAGAGAGAGACAGAGAGAGAGACAGAGAGACAGAGAGACAGATAGACAGACAGACAGACAGACAGAGGGTGGGAAACATTGAGAGAGATTGAGAGAGAGAGAGAGAGAGAGAGAGAGAGAGAGAGAGAGAGAGAGAGAAAGGAGGGGGGTGGGAGAGAGAAATATTGAGGAAGAGAGGGTGGGAGAGAGAGAGAGAGATAGAGAGAGAGAGAAGAGAGAAAGCTATAGAGAAATAGACAGATACAGAGCGAGATCAGAACTAATGCTGGTTTTCAATCTTTATTTACTCCGCAACAAAAAAAGAAGAAAAGAAAAGAAACGCGTACTTTTATGAAGGTAAAGAAGACTCACTGTTGCTAACTAGAAATAACATTCAAGAGATATAGTGCTGGTAATCAAATATGACGCACCCTTGGAAAAACTCGGGTAAATCTTTAACATTTTCGGAACAACTTGGAGATTTATCTAAATCTGATGTCTTGAATTATGTGACACAAACTCACACAGACTTCTTCTGTATCCAAAATAAAGATCTGATTTCCGTTATAGTTGAGCCATACTAGATGGAATATATCAGTTACAGATGCGGACAAATAAATGCGGCTTTCAAGATATGAAATCCTGGGGAACCAATCTGTTTTCTGGTTGGTCATGATGTAAGTCATTTAACCAAATCGTAACCGCTGATTTTAGGACGGATCGAAATTCATTATAAAATAACCAGGCACAGATTATCTTCCCTCTATACATCTGACAAAACTAACTTTTTACTGACCCAAAAAAAAAGACTTGTATCTTTTTAAAATTGTTCTAAAATGAAAGAATAACTTGATTGCTGAAATGATTAATTATTTGATTGATTCAATGGTTGACTCTTAAATCTATTAAAAGGTTTTCGCAGCCTTCCTCTCGCACTCCTCCCACAATCTCATCAGGCTGGTCCAAGCTTGACAGGGTGCGGCCTTGACTCCACCTGGTTACGGTTGAATCAGTAAACCTCTTGTTAATGTCATTGATATCGATGTTGCAATAATATTATTATTATTGTCACTTTACACAGCCGCTCCAATAATTATATCTAATTATTAATAATTGTCACTTTACACAGCCACTCCAATAATTATATCTAAGTATTATTGTTACTTTACACAGCCGCTCCAATAATTATATCTAATTATAATTGACACCTTACACAGCCGCTCCAATAATTATATTCAATTATTATTGGCACCTCACACAGCCGGTTTTGACGTGTATCTTTTTAACTGCTGCTTTTAGACTTGACTTTTATTTTTATGAAAATAGAAATATACTTGTTTAAACCCGCTATGATTTTATGATTGTTTTACATAAGATATGGACTTTAACGGAGGAAGTTTATGCTATGAAAATTTTCATCATGGAGTTAATATAGCATGGAGAGTCAGTACAGCTTGGCTAGTAAAAAGTCAATTTGGCTACCAGCGGGATGCTATTGCATGTTATTATTCAGTGAAGTTTTATTATTCTTGTGAAGTCAACAGTATGCTCAAATTGCTTTCATCATCTGCGTTTCATAAAGGTTGATATGTGATATTAGGAATAATTTCCTGTTACGCAAGAGAAAACACCTCAGGGAAATATACACTTGTCACAAAGGGGAAGTAATCCTGAAAAGATAGGGTACATAATTCGTCAATGAACTGGAACAAAATTAAAAAATTGTGGTATAATTTCAATGATCCGCCAACTGATTGAATAAATTAATATGTTCTGCAGTCACGCTAAAAAAACTTGTAGCGCAAATTTAAAAGATTTAACTTATACTTCCAATCTTCATAACAAAATCTGTAGATTTTTGGGTCCTCTTGTTTTAAAGCTAGTGATTTTTATATTCTATTTTTTTCAAATAGTTAAACTTGCAGGAGCCTGCAATAAACTGCTATTTGTATTACAAGTATTGTATAGGTGAACGCCAAGTCGGCAGTTAGTGATTATGTCTGAAATATTTGTCTGTTTACAATTTATTCAATCCTATAAAACCATGTACCTAGTCAGGTATTGTCAAGTGTTATTCTTGCACTATCCGAGTATCTCTTGAATCCATGTTAAGCTATCGTTTCACTATCTCCTGTTTATTTGCTTGATGCAGTCCGTCCACAAACGATGATTCACGAGCATTTGGCATGTGGAATCCCAAAAAAGTATTCTGTGGTAAACGTAGGGGATATATTTAGCTGCTGAAAGTAGTTCGCTACATTTTTTGGATGTCAAAGGTGAGATCTATCAAAAGATGCGGCCACTAAAATATAAAGAGTTCTGAATCGGGCGGTGCTCAGACTTAAATACTAAGAGGTTACCTTAGGCTCACTTCCAACAGCTTAGCTTTGAGATAAACCTGTCCACTACACCATAATGTACTGCTTATCACCTGCAGAAAAAAAAGAAGAGAAAGAATGCTTGAAGTTACGTACATCTCTCCAGTTTCTCGAAAGATCTTACATTCAGTACCACTTGATCTGAGTGTGTGAAGCCCGAGGTTTGTGGAGAAGGTGGCCGAATGTCCCTTCTGGTTAGTTGTCTGACAGCAACCTGGACCTATCAGTATCATACCAGATCTTTGAAGATCTCACCACTCTGACTAGATCACCACAGTCATATCACCATCTGGTTAGGTCTCTGACAGCAACCTGGACCTATCAGTATCATACCAGATCTTTGAAGATCTCACCACTCTGACTAGATCACCACAGTCATATCACCATCTGGTCAGAACTTTATAAATATCAGAGATTTATTGCTCGAGCTGTCCTGAAGTACAAGTCGTGGATGTGATACACGTTAATTTCAAACATTTTTTATGATATACTTAGGCAACAGCCAAGGTCTGGTTCTCACATGTGCTGAAGTCCCCCTTGCTTTTGGTGAAATAAAAATAATGATGTGGGGACGGAAGTCTTGGATTTTGATCGTATAAATATTGACATTTAGCATGCAACAAGATTTCCCATGTCCGGTATTTCTTCTAAGGAAGATGGACGGGTAGAATCAAAGTAAGGTAATTTCAAGGTCCAATAGTTTTAGTTTAACTCTAGGTAAAGTGTTGGACTAGAAAAGCCCAACTTTGCATAAGGCTCACGTAACTTTGAACCGATATAGATTTAGACCATGATGAAGATAGACTAGTGGAATAGCAACTTAAGTTTAGGTTACGGTATCACATAAAGCGGGACATTTCTTCTCAGCTATAAACGCTATTCTTGTTCTATTTCCACCCTGTTATAAAACTATAGCATTGTTTATGACGAATCCCACAGCTCCTCCGCCCTCTTTGCGAGTTAATTTTAGAACAAACAGATTTGATCTCTTAATAGCTGTAGTTTTTTTTAATGCTACAAACAATTCTCTCACAAAGTTCACTTTGGATTTAAATCATTAATTTGTTTCAAGAAACACAACAGTAATATTCTGATTCCATCGAGTGATTCTTTTTTTTTTTTTTTTTTTTTTCTTACATTTTGAGAAGGAATAGATTTTTCTCCATAGCTTGTCTGAGAAAATTGGCCTGAAATGAAAAGATTTGCCGGATAAATCGCTCTACACCTCTCTGTGTCCGCATTGTGCGAGCCATTCCAGGTTTTCTCTATAATTCTCACTGTTTCGCAATGTTGACGATAAGATTTCATTCTCTAGTTCACGCACAGGTTTGGAAACTGAATTCTTGAACCGCTTTTCCTCAACAAACTGCGAGGCTGTTGATCCACATATAACATTCTATCGAAGTGGTATCACCGCCCGTGACCTTGACCTCAGGCCACTAGTTCTACGTTTTACATTCCTATAACCGAGACAATCTTTCATCAGAAGGTCACACAGTTCAAAAGTCACTCCAGAACAATAATATTAACGGCCTGTAGCCTATAGCAACCAGGCCCATTACTGGCCGTCAAGTGGCAGATAACGGCTATCGGCTGCCCTGTCTGAGGCGGCCTTGAGAGCAGAGGTCACCGTGTCACGTGCTGCATGTTTCAGGCCACACTAAACTCCGGCTCAACATTTATGATCTGTGAGGTGTTCCATTACAATAATTATATTGCCATCGTTTTTGTAGCTAATAATAATAATAATAATAATAATAATAATAATAATAATAATAATAATAATAATAATAATAATGATAATAATAATCATAATAATCATAATAATAATAATCATAATAATCATTAAATAGTAATAATAATAATAATAACAACAACAACAACAACAACAACAACAACAACAACAATAACAGCAACAACAACAACAACAATAACAACAACAACAACAACAACAACCCACAGCTGCAACAAAGCTACTTCTGTGTGATAATAGATATTAAATAGATCCAACCCTTTCATATTATGTTCCTTTTTTTGCAGGAAAATCAGGGATAGGCTAGTGCGTCATAAAAATTGTGAAGTACCGTTCGCGCAGTGATATCAACTCTTCCTTATTAAAAAAAAAAAAAAAAAAAAAAGAACCATGGCTTGGATTTTAGAGGGCTCCGAAACAGTTGGACTTCATGGCTCTGAGTTAGTAAAAGATTTCATACATTTCACTGGTAAATAATATTAGGAGTGAGGAAGAAATCAAATAAGAAAGAAACTCGACAAATTCTGTGCTGTCCCAATCAGTCTTAGATTGTTTTAAACGCTTGAGAGAAAGCTGCAAATTTTCGGATTCAGTGCATGCATAAAAGTGCACTGCCTTGCGGAAAATGAAGTCCATTGATAATGAATGTTAAAAGGAAAATCTGTAAATAGATTTGGATTTTACAAAATTAGTCAACTATTCATACGACGTAAGACCCATCACCTACCATGAAGGTAATGTACATGAACTGAAAATTGGCGCTAGATGAATCTATGTTTTTACTCGTTTATTATCACTTTAGTTATCTTTGCTGAGCCGAATCAAATCAAGGCACAACAATGATTTGAAGTTAATTACCCCGCAGCTCATCAAATTAGGAGTTTCCTTATTGCTTTTTTTTTGTTTAAATCATACTGTGTAATTAGACAAGTATGCCTCATTTTATTATTTTTTTTTGTTTGTTTGAGAGATTTTCGAGAGATAAAGAGCGCATGCGCGGTGGCCTACTTGCAATAAAACAAGATGAACTCCGAGAAACGCTGTCAGCTAATCTCATGTGAGCGTGGCAGTCGGACTGGCCTCAGCTCACCGTGCCCGATGTGGTAGAGAGAGCTTGCTGGGGAAAAAACATAACCCAGACCCCAATTGAAAGCTGGAATTGAACTGTGGATGAGCTACTGAAAATAGAAATAGAGATTCCACTTTTAGTCATTCACAAGGATCTCTGTCCTGCCCATAGGCCTCTATTGCTCAGGAGTGATGAGTGAGTATTCCTGCACTGAAGAGAGCGCATGCATGGCGCAGACGACTAGAGGAGAAAGAGGAAATCTACTACAGACAAGGTTGGATATCAGCGGTTTTATTTTTAGGAAATGATGAAATGAAACCTGATATCAGATAGCGACACTGTAAAAACATTGTAAATGGCTTGAAACATTTCAAACTGAAGACTCAGCGCGGCATGAACTTTATAACATTCATGAAAGGTGAGTCAGCAGCGGCCATACTTGACTCACTAGGAATGTGCATAACAAACTGAATGCAATTGCTTTCCTTTGATTTCTCGTCGAAGCCTGTCTCTAATGATAATTTTTATACGAATATCTTATTTTCGTTTTCATTCTTCGGCTGTATTGACGTCGAAAACCGTATGGAACTATTGATGCTTTCCTCCAGCTGAAGTGGGTCTATACCAGGGAGAATGAAGGCTAGAACATAATAATTTATATACACATAGACAGGACATGAAAACAGTCTGAACAGCGCGGGGTAATCGCCAAAACAAAACAAAAAGTTCCAGAGAGGTTCGTAGCTGTTGTCAGAAATGAGTCCAAGTTTTGGATGTGACTTGGTTTGGAATGGCCTCTGTCAAGGACTTTCTGATCATTGTTTTAGCTACCGGTACTTCCTAGTTGCTAACTTGGGGCATCATCATCTAACGTTTCTCTCGAGTTATTGGAGATGTAACTAAGAGCTTTCAAAACCAACACAATCATACTCAACGTAAAGTAACAGAAAACAGTTACCAACTTAATCTAAATTGAAATATTTTACGAGTACATTTCTTACACATTTTCGATCACCCCTGTATCTTAATTGATCCTGGAACTTGGGCTGCATCGAGTGTTTCAAGCGCCTTGATTTAGCGTACAAAGCAGTCCAAAAGAGTCGAAATGAAGCAGAAGCTGTGGATACCTCAGTAAGGAGTTGCTACTAGTATCAGGACGAGTTTGAAGCAAACAATTATAGCAGATATTTCAAAAACTGTGCCAGCATTTACTCGATCGGTTATGCTTTAGGTTTTTAAGCAGATGTCCCACCACTTAATCACTGCAGCTCGTGAGAAGAACAAATTCTGATCCGTTTCTTAGAGCCTCAGGCGTGATGCTCAGTCTCTTCCAGCCCCTGAGCTGCATGGCAGGTGAATTCGGGACCTGGTTGGGGGCAGGGTGAGTGAGGGACTTCAAAACAAACGGCACGCCTCATTAGTTTCCTAATCACCTTGGCGTGTTTTAGCTGAGGATGTCAGTCTAGCATTACGGTGCATGACAGGTTTAATTCAACACAAGAGGTTCGGGTTGGCAGTTGGACAATTTTCTAATTTCTCTTTCCCCCTCTAATCTATCTCTCTCCGTCTCTTTATCTCTCTCCTTCTCTCTCTTCCTCTCTCTACCCCTCCCTCCTCTCTCTCTCTCTCTCTCTCTCTCTCTCTCTCTCTCTCTCTCTCTCTCTCTCTCTCTCTCTACCTCTCTTCCCTTCTGTATGTGGGAGTCTTGCTCCGCTAAAACCATTAAGTAATGATTTCTGTCTAGCATATTTTTCCTACACTTGAAACGATGGAGGTAATGAAAATCAACAAGATATTCCCACGCAGACTAAAGTCAATTCAATTTACATTACTGCTCCATACAAGGTCACCGCTTTTGATGTCGAGTAAATAAAAGGCAACTGTAGGAGTCTTGCACCAATGTTCTCTTATCTTTCTGTCGAATAAAAAATCTAAGCAGATTTAGTTGTTTTTACAAGTGGATTGACGCAACTCATCAAACTAAGAGGATTTCTCCTAGAGTGCAGATAAACTTGCTTGTCCAACTTCTCGAAATTTTCAGCAATTTACACAAGAATGTCGAAAATTAAGTTTAAAATATTTAATTTTGATCTTAATGTATTAAACCTGAGACTGATCGCGGTTCAAATTTGAGCGTGTGTCTGTGTGTGTGTGTATTGAGAGCGACGAAAACAAAAATGAATTAATGAAGTACTGAACTATATATCTGTAAAACTATCAAAACTGAAGTAAGTAAATCGCTTTTGAATTGCAAAAATGAGAGGGATATACGAGCTGAAAGATAAGAAATACACTAAACCTGCGATTGGTTCCATGTTTTTTTTCCCTCGCTAATCCTGAAAGATGCTTATGTCTGCTTTCAAGGTCACGATTCCAGTTTAAAATAATGATCTACTAGTTCAAAAGTTTAGAAAGTTAAAAATCAGATTATTTTCCCCAGGATTAGAAAAGCACTGGTGCCAGTAGGTTGTTATTTTTTGTTAAACAAGCTGATTAATTTAAGTGTTACAGTCACCAGATTATTTTGGTTTCTCAAAGAAATTATTTAAGATAGGGCATTGTTTTGGGAAGGCATTTTTTAGTGTTTAATTCCCCTACCTTTTTGCTAGAAACTCTACGAGAAATCAATCGTAAGACCATTTAAATGTACCTTTCGATTCGCATCAAAATCACTAATTTAACGACTAGACCTATTGAGATTTTCTTCGAATTAATATTCTTATTCGTTTAACTGTTTTTTTTAATCCTATTCAGCTTTTTGAGAAGTTGAACAGGGTTCAATTCACTACCAAGTAATCAAAGTAGAGAATGTACCTTTCTGTTGCGAAGATTCTGATCATTAATCTCGTGATTGATAGAAACTGGGGCGAAGTCAGGATTACCTCCCTCACAAACACGAAAAAAAAAAAAAGAGAGAGAGAGAGAGAGAGAGAGAGAGAGAGAGAGAGAGAGAGAGAGAGAGAGAGAGAGAGAAAGAGAGAGGGAGGGGGGAGGGGGAGGCAGTTACCTCCCTGTTCTTCTTTACCCCACCTCCTAGAGAAAAATGTGCTTACGTCATACAACGGTTTTTGGTTTTGTTTTTTTTTTTTTGTAGTCTAAGAAAACTGCAGCCCAGGTGAAGCAGAAATCATAACTTTCAGGCCAAATGTAGTGTGACAGGAATGATACCAACTTGGAACCTCTATCGATTGAGAGTGAAATCTTATATTCTTCTTGAGGAGGAAACAGTTTTTCATTAAAAATATACCTGACTCTTAAAACTAATTTCAAAAGATATCCATTAACAGCATCTGTTTTAATTTTTTAAAATATTTTAATAACTTAATAACCTCCATTCCACATTAGTTCTGTAAAATATGTTCTTAAACGTTAGAAGATGTAACTAGATTATCTAGAATATTGAATTCATTGTTTGATAGTTTTGCCTTATATGCATAACAACCATATAGACTAACTTATCCAAAAATTTATTTCGATTATTGTTTTGTCACGAATATGTATATATATATAACTATATATATATATATATATATATATATATACATATATATATATATATATATATATATTTTTTTTTTTCAATTCCAAAGTCAAAGGGTCTCAAAATCTTCTGCAGAGTGAAGTCCGGAGCTGATGCAAGAACTGCTCATTGGACAAATCTAATTATAGAGTTGTGTTTAAATCACCAGACTAAATCATCTAATTATAGAGTTGTGTTTAAATCATCAGACTAAATCATCTAATTATAGAGTTGTGTTTAAATCATCAGACTAAATCATCTAATTATAGAGTTGTGTTTAAATCATAAGACTAAATCATCTAATTATAGAGTTGTGTTTAAATCATCAGACTAAATCATCTAATTATAGAGTTGTGTTTAAATCATCAGACTAAATCATCTAATTATAGAGTTGTGTTTAAATCACCAGACTAAATCATCTAATTATAGAGTTGTGTTTAAATCATCAGACTAAATCATCTAATAATAGAGTTGTGTTTAAATCATCAGACTAAATCATCTAATTAAAGAGTTGTGTTTAAATCACCAGACTAAATCATCTAATTATAGAGTTGTGTTTAAATCACCAGACTAAATCATCTAATTATAGAGTTGTGTTTAAATCACCAGACTAAATCATCTAATTATAGAGTTGTGTTTAAATCATCAGACTAAATCATCAAATTAAAGAGTTGTGTTTAAATCACCAGACTAAATCATCTAATTATAGAGTTGTGTTTAAATCACCAGACTAACTCATCTAATTAAAGAGTTGTGTTTAAATCATCAGACTAAATCATCTAATTAAAGAGTTGTGTTTAAATCACCAGACTAAATCATCTAATTAAAGAGTTGTGTTTAAATCACCAGACTAACTCATCTAATTATAGAGTTGTGTGTAAATCACCAGACTAAATCATCTAATTAAAGAGTTGTGTTTAAATCACCAGACTAAATCATCTAATTATAGAGTTGTGTGTAAATCACCAGACTAAATCATCTGATTAAAGAGTTGTGTTTAAATCGCCAGACTAAATCATCTAATTATAGAGTTGTGTGTAAATCACCAGACTAACTCATCTAATTAAAGAGTTGTGTTTAAATCGCCAGACTAAATCATCTAATTATAGAGTTGTGTGTAAATCACCAGACTAACTCATCTAATTAAAGAGTTGTGTTTAAATCGCCAGACTAAATCATCTAATTATAGAGTTGTGTGTAAATCACCAGACTAACTCATCTAATTAAAGAGTTGTGTTTAAATCGCCAGACTAAATCATCTAATTAAAGAGTTGTGTTTAAATCACCAGACTAACTCATCTAATTATAGAGTTGTGTGTAAATCACCAGACTAAATCATCTAATTAAAGAGTTGTGTTTAAATCGCCAGACTAAATCATCTAATTATAGAGTTGTGTTTAAATCACCAGACTAAATCATCTAATTAAAGAGTTGTGTTTAAATCACCAGACTAAATCATCTAATTATAGAGTTGTGTTTAAATCACCAGACTAAATCATCTAATTAAAGAGTTGTGTTTAAATCACCAGACTAAATCATCTAATTAAAGAGTTGTGTTTAAATCACCAGACTAAATCATCTAATTATAGAGTTGTGTTTAAATCACCAGACTAAATCATCTAATCAAAGAGTTGTGTTTAAATCACCAGACTAAATCATCTAATTAAAGAGTTGTGTTTAAATCACCAGACTAACTCAAAGCTTAACGCTAAACACAGCAGACTTTGATGGGCGCGGGATTATGTGACGCTAACAGCCGTACCTGGCGCCAACTCTTTACTTGCTCCAGGAAATCCCACTGCTGAGCCGCCAGAACTAGAAAACTTGTTAGCAAACAAGAAGCAAGAAAGCATTATTATTTTGTTCAAAAGATAGATCTTTTTTGGTGAGGGAAAAGGGGGAAGATAAACTGGCAGTTTTAATTAATGATGTCCCTGTTTCAGACAACGTGTCTAAAGTTTGAGGTTGGGATCTGCTAGATGGTACAGGTTCTCGAGGTTGGGACTTATCAGTTGGTACAGATTCTCGAGGTTAGGACCTGCTAGATGGTACAGGTTCTCGAGGTTGGGATCTGCTAGATAGTACAGGTTCTCGAGGTTGGGATCTGCTAGATAGTACAGGTTCTCGAGGTTGGGATCTGCTAGATAGTACAGGTTCTCGATGTTGGGATCTGCTAGATAGTACAGGTTCTCGAGGTTGGGATCTGTTAGATAGTACAGGTTCTCGAGGTTGGGATCTGCTAGATAGTACAGGTTCTCGAGGTTGGGATCTGCTAGATAGTACAGGTTCTCGAGGTTGGGACCAGCTAAATGGTACAGGTTCTCGAGGTTGGGAGGTGCTAGATGGTACAGGTTCCCGAGGTTGATGGTGAAGATTCTTAAACTTTAAGGTCTTATCAGAGCATCTTTTCCTCTTTCAAATTCTGGTTCATAAATCAAAACCAAACGTATACTTTGAAATAAGACTAAAGCTTCTTCGCTGAGTTGTCCTTACCTGATAGTCTTCCCTAAACCTCTGGCTTTATGTAAATCAGCCTCTCATCCTGGTGAATTATCTTTCAATCATTAACAGAGTTTACCCAGCTCGCCGTTTTGTTACGTGTCTTTATCTCGCGGTTTTATTCCTAGCTCTACACGATCGTTTATAAAAGATTTTACACGAATTATCGTCTCCATTGAGTGCGTCAAATGCGACCAGTTTATAATCAGTTCAACAGGGGTTTGGATTACTGGATCTGTCCATCAGCAAATGTGGGTTAATCCTGCAAACATTGGACATGATGTATCAGGTAGAAATCCTCATGCAAGCCCCACATTATCGTCAATTACTATACAACACAGATTGGTGTCGTCTGTCTCAGGTGTCATGTCACGTGAACAGAGTAAAACTTTTTAACATTGTAGTTGGGATTTCAAGTCAAAACTTAGCGACTTTGTCTTTGTTTAGAAAAACTTACTTTTTAAATTTCACTATAGCGGAATACATTTTCTGTCTTTTAAAGCATTGCGTTGATTCTATACTTCTCATTGGGTGCATATCTCTCGCTCTCTCTCTTTCTCTCTTACACCATCTATCCATCTCTCTCATTTTGAAGATGCGTCCTTCCTACAGCAATCTTAGTCTAGAAGTGGACAGAATGACGATTTGAAATATGGGCAGCGTGATAGATTGAGAGATTTATCCGAAAAATCTTTTTTGACACAATCACATCTTGATCAGGATATTCGGTTGTCTTGCCGACTCAAAGACTCCAAGGGTCTCGTTAATGTGGAATTCATATTTTTAAAAAGCATCCGAAAAAAATAAAAAATAACGTTAAACATTGAAGATAGCCAATTTTGTAACCAAGCCTTACAAGGAAATTTTCTGATATTATTTCTTACGAAATTTTTCACTTCTTAATATTCTATACGGATGCTTTATTGTAGAATATGCATATTCCATATCAGGAATAACGAAAAAGATTTATAGAGTACAGATATCTCTTTCGACAACTCAACAGCTACAACAACAACAACAACAGTAAACAACAACAAATAAGAAATCTAAGTTTTATCTTTACATTGCATGCCTGTACTACACAAAACCTGAATAAAATAGATATTATAGGAAAATATTGATCGAATACTTCCATTTATCGGTTTTTTTTACTATCAGAAAGAGATTATAGAGAAGATTTATTCTTAGCGTTTTTTCAGTATCAGATAGAGGTTATAGAGATTTCGTCTTATCGTTTATTCAGTATGAGATAGGGGTTACAGAGAGATTTAGTATTATCGTTTTTTAAGTATCAGATAGAGATTATAGAGGGATTTCGTCTTATCGTTTATTCAGTATGAGATAGGGGTTACAGAGAGATTTAGTATTATCGTTTTTTAAGTATCAGACAGAGATATAGACAAGATTTAGTCTTATCGTTTTTTTTCAGTATCAATTAGAGGTTATACACAAGATTTAGTCTTATCGTTTTTTCAGTATCAGATAGAGGTTAAAGAGAAGATTTAGTCTTATATTTCTTTCAGTATCAGATAGAGTTTATGGAGAAAATTTAGTATTATCGTTTTTTCAGTATCAGGTAAGGTTTATGAAGAAGATTTAGTATTATTGTTTTTTCAGTATCAGATAAAGGTTATAGAGAGATATGGGGTGGGGAGAGGAAAGCCTTGTCGTTTTGTCAGGATCAGATAGAGTTTATAGAGAGGTGTGGGGTGGGGAGAGGAAAGCCTTGTCGTTTTGTCAGGATCAGATAGAGTTTATAGAGAGATGTGGGGTGTGGAGAGGAAAGCCTTGTCGTTTTGTCAGGATCAGATAGAGTTTATAGAGAGGTGTGGGGTGGGGAGAGGAAAGCCTTGTCGTTTTGTCAGGATCAGATAGAGTTTATAGAGAGATGTGGGGTGTGGAGAGGAAAGCCTTGTCGTTTTGTCAGGATCAGATAGAGTTTATATAGAGGTGTGGGGTGGGGAGAGGAAAGCCTTGTCGTTTTGTCAGGATCAGATAGAGTTTATATAGAGGTGTGGGGTGGGGAGAGGAAAGCCTTGTCGTTTTGTCAGGATCAGATAGAGTTTATAGAGAGGTGTGGGGTGTGGAGAGGAAAGCCTTGTCGTTTTGTCAGGATCAGATAGAGTTTATAGAGAGGTGTGGGGTGGGGAGAGGAAAGCCTTGTCGTTTTGTCAGGATCAGATAGAGTTTATAAAATAGTCAAAACTTGCAGCATGGAACATGATCAGAGCGGTTGATGTAACATTGTGGAAGCAGATAACTAGTGCAGCAACAAAGGTGTTCAACAAATTGCCTCCTTTTTATTTTATTTTGTTTTGTTTCGTTTGAAGGGACTCTAATCTCCCCGCATGATAGATGATAAGTCTAACAGCTGTGGCCCTCAAAACAGAGCCCTCTGGTTTCCCTTTATGAGCAGAGATGGCCATAAATCTTAATGTTATGACAGACATTGAGGTTATTTTTTTTTACCTCAGTTGTCAAAAGATAGCTGTACGTGTGTCTCACCTGTTGCGAGTATCTATGGTTGTTCAGCTGTTTTCTTTGTCTAACCTTCCTCAACCTGCCGAGCTATCCCATTTTGTGTAAACCTTAATTAAACAAGCATTGAAACACGACAGAAGCTTCAAGTGCTGCTGTTTGGGTAATAAACCTGCAAGTGTGGATTGCTTGATATTTGTAGAAATTACTTGTGCAGACTTAGCATTAAAGTTATATATAAAAAAAAATCAATTATGAAGCAGAGCATTTTCAGGCTATTATCAAATTTGACGTTTATTTTGGTGAATTTGGCGCTGTCAGTTGTTTATACGTATATTAAAGAGATGACTGGCATGTTGACGCGTTTTCTAACGCCGCTCACAATCAATATCATGAAATTGTTTAACCGGAGCAAGGGCTCACCTCAAATTTAATGATTGTATGATCCATTCAAGGAATTTCTAGATGACCGTTGTTTTGGAATCTAGTTTAACAGCCTTATGAAGAAGAGTACCCAATTTATTACCAATATACTATAGATTGAAAAAAAAAAACAGTATTCTTCTTTTTAAACGGCAGATTATAAAACATTGTCTAAAAACTTTTAAACGTCTAAGATCGACTCAAACAAGAGCTAAAAGTCTAAATCTTGAGATAGTTTTCACTGTCCTTCATCAAAAGGTAGGACGTGGAGTTATGAGATTCAAGACCTCGGGCCTAGGCCTTCATGAGGTTAACCTTGTTTTATAAATCAAACTGAAATTCAGAATTGTTGTGAATAAATGCAGGCCTCTCTACCAGTCTCTCAACATTTTGAAACATGTCTAGGCAAAAACCTAGACTCCTCCTATACAAAGGGTTGTTGAAAAGCATTGTGCTCTATCTAGTAACAGGTGTTCTGTTTTAGACCTATCAATAAACATAAACTAGATCTAGGTTTTGATAGCAGCCGAATAACTGTGATAAATATATTTGAAATGTAACAAGGTTTAATTTACAAAACGCCACGGCTCTGAACATTTTTTTTCGATACATTTCATGACTTTTGAAAATAACTGAAGGTGTTTTTTAGTTTTTAAAATAAAATAGAAAATATTTAAATCACTGAACAAAAGAATAACCATAGATTTTTAAAATTCAGCAATATATTCTTCATTTGATTTAAAAAAAGCCATAGATAATTTTCTTTCATTTCATGAACAAAATTTGTCTACAAAAATTCATAAAAAAGACAACTTAAAGAACTCTTGATTCAGTCTTCAATTTGTGAAAGCTGTCTGTTCATTTTTATATGAGGGGTTTGAAGTCAAACTTTTCCCCTGCCTTTTTTACCTCTGAACCCTTGTGAAAGCAGATGGCCTCTTGACCTGTCCAAACTGGTCAAGGCGCGGCAGTTGGACCTTTCTGTGGACACATGTGCAGCTCATCACTAATTGACCACCTCTCCTCTCCTGTTTCCGGCTCCAGCAACGTCGCACCAGCCCATGGTCAGCAGGGATGTGACTTGTGGGATGACTGCTCTAGGCCGACCATTGCTAGCTCGCTCACACCATCTGCTATCAATTCACCGGGAAAGATCACGAGTGCGTGCTTTCATTTAGTATTATCCAGCCGTTTAACTTGTTCATTCTAGGTAGATCTTGAGTAATCCGAAATCTAGATGTTGGCTTAATATTGGAACAGCTGAATGTGGTTCTTTAGAACAACTTGATGGTTTACAGTTAGTTAAGAAATCACTAAATCGAAAACTCAAATACCATAGTAAAAACTCCACTGCAGGAGAAGTTGTCGATTTAAGTTGCATGCCATGCCAAAATCAAAGGTGAAGAATTCGACCTAAATCGGACATTTAATCAGTTGCTAAGCATAATCTTTACCTAGAAAACACACCGAAATGTTTTATATAGAATCAAGACTTTAATTCCAAAAACTTTATCCTTTCCTATGGCAATAAAATAAAATGCATCTGGATAACTAGAATTCTAGAGCTGTCTAAACTGAGCCTAGACAAAACAATACATTATCATAATTATAGAAGAAAAAAATCAATCTCTAAATAAAATAGTTAACTAATTTTGTAAAATCCAAATCTATTTCCAGGTTCTTTGTTTAAACATTCATTAAGGTATGTTTACACGAAGCGATTTGCAGTAAGCAACACCATTCCACAAAATGCTATGATGGCACAAGCAGCAATTCGAATTGCATGTGAATTATGGAAAGTAGCCTAATAGTGAAAGATTTCCTGCGTTTTACAAATCATAAGGGACACGATGCGCTGCTTCACACGTCATAGCATATTGTGGAGTGGCGTTGCTTGCTGCAAATCGCTTCGTGTAAACATACCTTTAGCATGCAGGTTTAAATAACTGCGCAGCTAAGAATTCCCGCAAGGCGGTGCACTTTTATACAATGCGAAAATTCACAGCTTTTTAATAAGCGTTTAAAAGCACCAAAGGGGAAAAAAAGTAAAAGATTGAGAAAGTCCAGACGTAGACGATTTCTTATAATCTACACTGCGCCTCATAGTCTAGCTTCATTTCAATAAGTACTGAAAAAATATTAAAAAAAACGAAAAGCTAATTATTTCAATAAGATAAGCTGTAACTGCTATCAAATTGCTTATACAGTTTACAGACGATCCGCTAAGAGCCCAGATTTTTCTGCACGGACCAAAGATTTGTCAGAAATATTGCTGTAACCTGGGCAGTCATGTTTGAAAAAGAGAAAAACCCTATTAGCAAAAGAACAAAAGACTCGTTTATAATTATTTGGTAAGGTTTGCCTTGAACCTGATACACGTCCTTTTACTGTGGAGGAATGATCGACCCCAAGACTGCTGCTTCATCCAGAATGGTTCGCGGCCTCTCTGACTGGCTTGTGATACTATTGTTATTATTGTCGTCACTGCATTTATTATCATTATTATTATTATTATTATTATTATTATTATTATTATTATTATTATTATTATTATTATTATTATTATTATTATTATTATTATTATTATTATTATTATCATTATTATTATTATTATTATTATTATTATTATTATTATTATTATTATTATTATTATTATTATTATTATTATTATTATTATTATTATTATTATTATTATTATCATTTATATTATTATTATCATCATCATCATCATTATTATTATTATTATTATTATAATTATTATTATTATTATTATTATTATTATTATTATTATTATTATTATTATTATTATTATTATTATTATTATTATTATTATTATTATTATTATTATTATTATTATTATTATTATTATTATTATTATTATTATTATTATTATTATTATTATTATTATTATTATTATTATTATTATTATTATTATTATTATTATTATTATTATTATTCAACTAGCATTACTCCCCCTACTGCTGCCACCACTGCTACTCCTTTACGGACTACAGTTGCTGTTACTGTGATTATCTTTTTATTATTACCACTACCTTCACCGCCACCAACATTACTCCTATTAATGCTACTAAAACATCAGCTACCTTATAACTATAACTACTGCTGCTACTGCTGCTGCTGCTGCTGCTACTACTACTACTACTACTACTACTACTACTACTACTACTACTACTACTACTACTACTACTACTACTACTACTACTACTACTACTACTACTACTACTACTACTACTACTACTACTACTACAACTACTCCTACTACTACTACTACTACTACTGCAAATACGTCCTCCAGGGGCAATAAACCTGAAATTGTCAATTGTCAAAAGCATTGTGAAATAGTCTATCTTTAAAAGAATTCTTTATGGCAATGTTGTTTTAGCTACGATGATTCCAGTCATTGGGTTCAAATGAGAAACGCGTACTATTATAATTAATACTTCAACGGAAAATGGTTAGCCTTGTCTACACAGATTAATTTCAGTGAGCTTTGAAATGTGTCTGTAGTTCCCGGAAATGTAGGACCAACGAAATTCTTAGCAATTTGAACGGACGCTGAGCTGCGCAAGTTCAGTGCACATGAAATGTTAACGATGTGAGAATGATCTAAATTTTAAGTTTAGATCTAGACAGCCGATTCCGTGAAACATATTTTTGAATAGTTTTACAGTTTGCGTCTCTCAGAATTGCTAGATTTATATTGTTCTTATTCAACTCTTAAAGATGTCTACATATTATGATAGAAATTTCTCAGTTATCGACCATGATCCAAATCGCTTTGAAAAACCAATCAAATTTCCCACAGATCAAAGGGAGTTGTGGAAACTTTCCTTCGCTGACACACGCAGGTAGATTCCAATAAAACAGAAACTCTTGTTACAGATTTGTTCCTGCGTCAAACTGCCACCAAGTCATTTGTGCTTCACCACCAAAACATTGATAGCAATAGCCTAAATGAGCGAAGAGCTAGATTTTTAGACATAATTAAGTGACATTATTCAAACAAAGCTCAATGCTTTGCAGTTCAGTTGTGTTAGTGATGTGACTGGGTAAAGCACCAGATACAAGTCACAAGTCTCCCAGTAATCCAACAAAATGTACAGTTGTGGAAAGTCATGAGATCCTAACTCGATAAAATTTGTAATTCTGAAACAAGATATTTTCTAATATTATAAAATTATAAAAAAGTGAGTTCTATCTTTTGAATTAGTTTAAAAATTCTTATATTTTGTCCCTCTCATTTTGAATCACATTTTTTTCAGTTTATTCCTAGAAACTTGTCTAGTATCAGGATATGGGCTGAAACCAATCCATATCGCTAACCCCTCTTTCAATGGCTCACGATCCCTCCTTCCAGGACCATCATGGAACATTCCCTAACAATGTAGTCCAGTCTGGTGTGTGGCCAGTGGTCACTTTAACTTTCTAAAAAAAATGGCAACCAGTCAGGCAAACGAGAGTGTCTATCAAGAAGATAAAGATGGCCATGATGATCACTACATTATAAAAGGCAATTTCGATTTCTTCCTACGCTATCTCCTCCAATCTACTGGATGTACAGTAAAAAAGTTTCTTGAAGTTTTATCTGCCAACTATACCAATCTCCAACGTGGTAGACAAAAGAACTGAAGAAAAATCATGGATTTGTTTGCATTTATATTGCAATTGCCATAATCCTGAATGAGTTATTATTTGATCTCCTCGATAACTCCGTGACTTAAGGAACAGGTAGATCTAGACCATTCATAGCTTCATCTGCAGCAATGACGTATCCGAGGCTACCACTTCAGCTGTGACAGAATGGCGTGCTAATCTAAATCTAACACTAAATCTTTACATAAATATATCATTTCAAGTTTGTTTTTCCTGATCGTATATGTCTTTCCGAACAGTTCATTTGGACGGGGAATCTGGTTTGTGTTGCTATAAAGTTAAATCTATCATCGTCATGTCGGTTTATGTTTCTAGAACTAACTGGACCTCAAGTACTGGAGCCAGTTGAATGGATTGATTATTTTCATCTCCACGACTCCTGCTGTAAAGAAGTAGAGGGCAATACCATACAAAACAGGGTCTATAAGAAGCCGCATAAAACTTCTTATCACAATACCATACAAAACAGGGTCTATAAGAAGCCGCATAAAACTTCTTATCACAAACTATGTCTATAGCTTGACGAAGTAAGGCCTCAGACGTGTGAAAATAGCGCCAACTCTCCTACATTGCTAGGAGAGACAAGAGGTGAAGATTCCACGATGCTTTTCTGGCCTGGTGGTCAAGCTAGTCAAAAACTTGTATTGCAATGATCTGATTACTATAGGACTGATTTACACATCCAAGGCGTTGCTATCTTCCTCCCTAATACAAAATAAAAACCTAGTTCTCATGCCATGATTGTAATCTCCGTTATTGAACCAAACTTTCTTATTCACAATTTCAGAATCGCTGCAATGAAATCCAAACACCGCCTGAGAGAAATGCTGCAGAAACAAGATGCTCTTATGAAAAAAGGTAAATATACAAGAGATTTGCTACACTCTGTGTTATGAGACTGGCACGGTAGCCATTTTTTTCCGTGTGTGCTTTTCTTTTCTTTAATGTTTGTCATGATAGTAGTGCGATGTCGCATCTCAGTCTTTCCTTCTTTCTCTGACCGTTTGTGGTGGGTAGGAAGGATTCTCCCCCTTGGTAACCCAACCGATGAATAAGAGGAGTGGGAACAACTCTGTAATGATGACGTGCACGTGAATCGATCGCAGGACCGTGGAAGAGTGCACCCAGATGAAAGCACTAATGTTGTTAGATCACTTTGAAAGATGAAGCTATTTTAGAGTAATTTACATCCTAAATCATCACTACAAGACGATCCAGATTTGTTGACGTGGCTAGTAGCAAAATGTTAAACTTGGTCAAGACAGAAATATTTTATCGTGTTTCGATTTGAAGCTTGTGATCTCGCTGAAGACGTCATCATTCCCTAAGCGGTTTGATTATTTCTCCCCCACGGTGAGTCCTTGAAGTGTGTTGGCTGTACTTCTCGAGTCCTTGCTTCCTCTAGGACTGGTATAAGGATGAAAGCACCTTTCCTGCTCTAAACTGCTAGTTTGTCGATCGGTTTGGCTTTACTTTGTTTATGTTATCTTTAATATTAGTTTATGAACTTGTGGGTAAAGTCTCCTCGCATGCGCTCGTTGAAATATTTCAAAAAGAAACTGATCGGGTCCAAGAACTTTGGTTAAACCCTTTAAATTTGTAATGTGATTTTCAAAAAGTATTCATATTTTACCGATTAAGCTATTTACTTTAAAAGTTACCTAAATAAATATGTGTTTCCTTTAGCCTTATATAGATAGATAGATAGATAGATAGATAGATAGATAGATAGATAGATAGATAGATAGATAGATAGATAGATAGATAGATAGATAGATAGATAGATAGATAGATAGATAGATAGATAGATAGATAGATAGGGTAGAAGCTTAGAAAAAGGTACAAATTAATTTTTAAAAAAGCCTCTCTGGCAACTTTAAACACAATTTATGTTTGTGTTTGCTCTATCTCAACCTGGAAAACAAGTGTTCAAGTAACAGCAACACAGAAGATTAATGAGAGGAATAAATTTAGTGTCCAAAAACGATTCATGCATTTATCTAAATTTATTTTTTTGTTTTGTTTTCTGTGATTTGGTTGCTCTTTATCTTTCTCGATTCTCTGTACGATTTGAAGGATTATGCCAGATCATTAGCGTCTTAACTTGTTAACCGTCATTGAAACAAATATCGTGCTTTACTTCATTTATATATAAGATAAGTATTGGTTTTCACTCCATCTCTCTCTCTCTCTGTCTCTGTGTCTCACTCTCTGTCTCTCTGTCTCTCTGTCTCTGTCTCTCTCTCTCTCTCTCTCTCTCTCTCTCTCTCTCTCTCTCTCTCTCTCTCTCTCTCTCTCTCTCTTTCTTTCTCTCTCTGTCTCTCTGTCTCTGTCCACCCTCTCTCACACAAAACAGGGAATTGGAAAATTGGTGACAATCAACATTCCAGCTTGATCCCCACCTTGACCGATCAACACATAACCGCTCTTCACGCTATGTGGGAACAAATGGTCAAGTTGGTGCACTTCTCGGGCATACACTTGCTCGACTAGTAAGTTCGAATCCGTTTTGGGTTTTCTTGAAAGTGCATTCACTTATCCACTACAGTACCCAGGTCTCCCATATTGTGGTAAATAGCCATATTGATTAATATGTGAGTGGCGCCAGCGGAACAACAAAAGTCTCGTTGAGAGATCACTTAGCTTACCTTGCTCTAGAATGCCCAAGTCTACCTATATTGCGGTAAATAATCATAATGCTTAATATGTCAGTTGCGCCATCACAAGAGAAAAAGCTGTGTTAGTCATTCTATAGCGCTCAAAATCTAGACCACATTTTACATGAGCCTTAAGTCTTGATGGTGGATACTTTTAGATTCCAGCGCTCTTAATTTTATTACTGGCGGAAAAAGAACGAAAAACTGCAACACAATGATCTAAACAGCATGATAGCGTTCAGCACCACCTTGAGTTTTGTTTGTGGGCTTTGGCAGGAAGAACTAGGATTAGGAGAAGAAGAAGGAGAAGAAGAAGAAGAAGAAGAAGAAGAAGAAGAAGAAGAAGAAGAAGAAGAAGAAGAAGAAGAAGAAGAAGAAGAAGAAGAAGAAGAAGAAGAAGAAGAAGAAATTGTTGTTTTAGACGAGACTTTAAAAAAGATGTCTGTGCATATGTGTTAGAAGTTGGTGCGGCGCAAAAAAGACTCCCCCCCGCCTCCGGAAAAAACAACTCCCCATTGACCAATATCGTGCAGTCTGAAGCAGCACTGCCCGAGAATGTCGGCTGTTCTAGAGCAGAGAGAGGGCGAGCTCAGCCACAAGAGACCTCACTGGGGCCCCAGGGAGGAGCTGGAGATAAAAAGGAAGGCGGGCCGACTGGTCGTCTTCCACATCACGGACATCCTGGTGAACATCAGGCACAGGGACACCCTCAGGGAGATGGTCGGCAAGAAGCTCGACCTGCTGCTCGGCATGGGTTTCAAACCTGACGATGTCCAGGTCAGTACATGTTCTGATACTTCTAGTGCGAGCCCTCGGAGAGTGTAAATAACGGTTGGGTGGGGGAGGAGAACATAACGGCTGGGCGTAATTAAATAGTGCGAGCCCGCGGAGAGTGTAAATAACGGTTGGGTGGGGGAGGAGAACATAACGGCTGGGCGTAATTAAATAGTGCGAGCCCGCGGAGAGTGTAAATAACGGTTGAGTGGGGGAGGAGAACATAGCGGCTGGGCGTAATTAAATAGTGCGAGCCCGCGGAGAGTGTAAATAACGGTTGAGTGGGGGAGGAGAACATAGCGGCTGGGTGTAATTAAATAGAGCGAGCCCGCGGAGAGTGTAAATAACGGTTGGGTGGGGGAGGAGAACATAACGGCTGGGCGTAATTAAATAGTGCGAGCCCGCGGAGAGTGTAAATAACGGTTGGGTGGGGGAGGAGAACATAACGGCTGGGCGTAATTAAATAGTGCGAGCCCGCGGAGAGTGTAAATAACGGTTGAGTGGGGGAGGAGAACATAACGGCTGGGTGTAATTAAATAGTGCGAGCCCGCGGAGAGTGTAAATAACGGTTGGGTGGGGGAGGAGAACATAACGGCTGGGCGTAATTAAATAGTGCGAGCCCGCGGAGAGTGTAAATAACGGTTGAGTGGGGAGGAGAACATAACGGCTGGGCGTAATTAAAAAGTGCGAGCCCGCGGAGAGCGTAAATAACGGTTGAGTGGGGGAGGAGAACATAACGGCTGGGCGTAATTAAATAGAGCGAGCCCGGGGAGAGTGTAAATAACGGTTGGGTGGGGGAGGAGAACATAACGGCTGGGCGTAATTAAATAGTGCGAGCCCTCGGAGAGTGTAAATAACGGTTGGGTGGGGGAGGAGAACATAACGGCTGGGCGTAATTAAATAGTGCGAGCCCGCGGAGAGTGTAAATAACGGTTGGGTGGGGGAGGAGAACATAACGGCTGGGCGTAATTAAATAGTGCGAGCCCGCGGAGAGTCTAAATAACGGTTGGGTGGGGGAGGAGAACATAACGGCTGGGCGTAATTAAATAGTGCGAGCCCTCGGAGAGTGTAAATAACGGTTGGGTGGGGGAGGAGAACATAACGGCTGGGCGTAATTAAATAGTGCGAGCCCGCGGAGAGTGTAAATAACGGTTGGGTGGGGGAGGAGAACATAACGGCTGGGCGTAATTAAATAGTGCGAGCCCGCGGAGAGTGTAAATAACGGTTGGGTGGGGGAGGAGAACATAGCGGCTGGGTGTAATTAAATAGTGCGAGCCCGCGGAGAGTGTTAATAACGGTTGAGTGGGGGAGGAGAACATAACGGCTGGGTGTAATTAAATAGTGCGAGCCCGCGGAGAGTGTAAATAACGGTTGAGTGGGGGAGGAGAACATAACGGCTGGGCGTAATTAAATAGAGCGAGCCCGCGGAGAGTGTAAATAACGGTTGGGTGGGGGAGGAGAACATAACGGCTGGGTGTAATTAAATAGAGCGAGCCCGCGGAGAGTGTAAATAACGGTTGGGTGGGGGAGGAGAACATAACGGCTGGGTGTAATTAAATAGTGCGAGCCCGCGGAGAGTGTAAATAACGGTTGAGTGGGGGAGGAGAACATAACGGCTGGGCGTAATTAAATAGTGCGAGCCCGCGGAGAGTGTAAATAACGGTTGAGTGGGGGAGGAGAACATAACGGCTGGGCGTAATTAAATAGTGCGAGCCCGCGGAGAGTGTAAATAACGGTTGAGTGGGGGAGGAGAACATAACGGCTGGGCGTAATTAAATAGTGCGAGCCCTCGGAGAGTGTAAATAACGGTTGGGTGGGGGAGGAGAACATAACGGCTGGGCGTAATTAAATAGTGCGAGCCCGCGGAGAGTGTAAATAACGGTTGGGTGGGGGAGGAGAACATAACGGCTGGGCGTAATTAAATAGTGCGAGCCCGCGGAGAGTGTAAATAACGGTTGGGTGGGGGAGGAGAACATAACGGCTGGGCGTAATTAAATAGTGCGAGCCCTCGGAGAGTGTAAATAACGGTTGGGTGGGGGAGGAGAACATAACGGCTGGGCGTAATTAAATAGTGCGAGCCCGCGGAGAGTGTAAATAACGGTTGGGTGGGGGAGGAGAACATAACGGCTGGGCGTAATTAAATAGTGCGAGCCCGCGGAGAGTGTAAATAACGGTTGAGTGGGGGAGGAGAACATAACGGCTGGGCGTAATTAAATAGAGCGAGCCCGCGGAGAGTGTAAATAACGGTTGGGTGGGGGAGGAGAACATAACGGCTGGGTGTAATTAAATAGAGCGAGCCCGCGGAGAGTGTAAATAACGGTTGGGTGGGGGAGGAGAACATAGCGGCTGGGTGTAATTAAATAGAGCGAGCCCGCGGAGAGTGTAAATAACGGTTGAGTGGGGGAGGAGAACATAACGGCTGGGCGTAATTAAATAGTGCGAGCCCGCGGAGAGTGTAAATAACGGTTGGGTGGGGGAGGAGAACATAGCGGCTGGGTGTAATTAAATAGTGCGAGCCCGCGGAGAGTGTAAATAACGGTTGGGTGGGGGAGGAGAACATAGCGGCTGGGCGTAATTAAATAGTGCGAGCCCGCGGAGAGTGTAAATAACGGTTGGGTGGGGGAGGAGAACATAGCGGCTGGGTGTAATTAAATAGTGCGAGCCCGCGGAGAGTGTAAAAAACGGTTGGGTGGGGGAGGAGAAATAACGGCTGGGTGTCATTAAATAGTGCGAGCTCGCGGAGAGTGTAAATAACGGTTGGGTGGGGGAGGAGAACATAGCGGCTGGGTGTAATTAAATAGTGCGAGCCCGCGGAGAGTGTAAATAACGGTTGGTTGGGGGAGGAGAACATAGCGGCTGGGCGTAATTAAATAGTGCGAGCCCTCGGAGAGTGTAAATAACGGTTGATTGGGGGAGGAGAACATAGCGGCTGGGCGTAATTAAATAGTGCGAGCCCGCGGAGAGTGTAAATAACGGTTGATTGGGGGAGGAGAACATAACGGCTGGGTGTAATTAAATAGTGCGAGCCCGCGGAGAGTGTAAATAACGGTTGAGTGGGGGAGGAGAACATAGCGGCTGGGTGTAATTAAATAGTGCGAGCCCGCGGAGAGTGTAAATAACGGTTGATTGGGGGAGGAGAACATAGCGGCTGGGCGTAATTAAATAGTGCGAGCCCGCGGAGAGTGTAAATAACGGTTGAGTGGGGGAGGAGAACATAGCGGCTGGGCGTAATTAAATAGTGCGAGCCCGCGGAGAGTGTAAATAACGGTTGAGTGGGGGAGGAGAACATAGCGGCTGGGCGTAATTAAATAGTGCGAGCCCGCGGAGAGTATAACTAACGGTTGAGTGGGGGAGGAGAACATAACGGCTGGGCGTAATTAAATAGTGCGAGCCCGCGGAGAGTGTAAATAACGGTTGGGTGGGGGAGGAGAACATAACGGCTGGGCGTAATTAAATAGTGCGAGCCCGCGGAGAGTGTAAATAACGGTTGGGTGGGGGAGGAGAACATAACGGCTGGGTGTAATTAAATAGTGCGAGCTCGCGGAGAGTGTAAATAACGGTTGGGTGGGGGAGGAGAACATAGCGGCTGGGTGTAATTAAATAGTGCGAGCCCGCGGAGAGTGTAAATAACGGTTGGTTGGGGGAGGAGAACATAGCGGCTGGGCGTAATTAAATAGTGCGAGCCCTCGG
>JAWDGP010008105.1:295000-352500 GCA_033675545.1 Elysia crispata | reverse complement strand
CTCCAATTCAAACTCTTAGATCTGGTCAGCTCTGACGTGCATGATCTACACCTCCAATTCAAACTCTTAGATCTGGTCAGCTCTGACGTGCATGATCTACACCTCCAATACAAACTCTTAGATCTGGTCAGCTCTGACGTGCATGATCTACACCTCCAATTCAAACTCTTAGATCTGGTCGGCTCTGACATGCATCATCTACACACGCTAGAGAAGTTCTTACATTTGTTTATCAACATCATCTACACCGCCAAGATCTGCCTAGATCTCCTAAACATCATCTACACCCTCATCTCATAAGAGGTTCTTGCATTAGTTCAGCTCTCATCAACATCATCTACACCTCAAAGAGAATTCTTAGATCGTTTTAGCTCTGATCAACATCATCTTCACACCCCAAGAGTAATTCTTAGATCTGTTCAGTTCTCATCAACATCATCTACACCCTCATCTCACAAGACAGGTTCTTACATCAATTTAGCTCTGATCAAAATTATCTACACCGAACAAGAGTAATTCTTAGATCTGGCCAGCTCTGGCAGCACCATCTACACCCCTATGAGAGTTTCTTAGATCTAGTCATCTCTGACAGCACCATCTACACCCCCATGAGAATTTCTTAGATCTGGTCAACTCTGACAGCACCATCTACACCCCCAAGAGTAATTCTTAGATCTGATCAGCTCTGGCCAGCATCATCTACACCTCCAGGAGAATTCTTAGATCTGGTCAGCTCTGATCAACATCTTCTACACCTCCAAGAGAATTCTTACATCGGTTTAGCTCTGATCAACATCATCTTAACATCCCAAGAGTAATTCTTAGATCCGTTCAGTTCTCACCAACATTATCTACACCCCCAAGAGTAATTCTTAGATCTTTTCAGCTCTGATCAACATCATCTACACCCCCATGAGAGGTTCTTAGATCTGTTCAGCTCTGACCAGCACCATCTACACCCCCAAGAGTAATTCTTAGATCTTTTCAGCTCTGATCAACATCATCTACACCCCCATGAGAGGTTCTTAGATCTGTTCAGCTCTGACCAGCACCATCTACACCCCCAAGAGTAATTCTTAGATCTGTTCAGCTCTGACCAGCACCATCTACACCCCCATTAGAGGTTCTTAGATCTGTTCAGCTCTGACCAGCACCATCTACACCCCCATGAGAGGTTCTTAGATCTGTTCAGCTCTGACCAGCACCATCTACACCCCCATTAGAGGTTCTTAGATCTGTTCAGCTCTGACCAGCACCATCTACACCCCCGAGAGAGGTTCTTAGATCTGTTCAGCTCTGACCAGCACCATCTACACCCTCGAGAGAGGTTCTTAGATCTGTTCAGCTCTGACCAGCACCATCTACACCCCCATTAGAGGTTCTTAGATCTGTTCAGCTCTGACCAGCACCATCTACACCCCCATGAGAGGTTCTTAGATCTGTTCAGCTCTGACCAGCACCATCTACACCCCCATGAGAGGTTCTTAGATCTGTTCAGCTCTGACCAGCACCATCTACACCCCCATGAGAGGTTCTTAGATCTGTTCAGCTCTGACCAGCACCATCTACACCCCCGAGATGTGTTCTTAGATCTGTTCAGCTCTGACCAGCACCATCTACACCCCCATGAGAGGTTCTTAGATCTGTTCAGCTCTGACCAGCACCATCTACACCCCCATGAGAGGTTCTTAGATCTGTTCAGCTCTGACCAGCACCATCTACACCCCCGAGAGAGGTTCTTAGATCTGTTCAGCTCTGACCAGCACCATCTACACCCCCGAGAGAGGTTCTTAGATCTGTTCAGCTCTGACCAGCACCATCTACACCCCCGAGAGAGGTTCTTAGATCTGTTCAGCTCTGACCAGCACCATCTACACCCCCGAGAGAGGTTCTTAGATCTGTTCAGCTCTGACCAGCACCATCTACACCCCCGAGAGAGGTTCTTAGATCTGTTCAGCTCTGACCAGCACCATCTACACCCCCGAGAGAGGTTCTTAGATCTGTTCAGCTCTGACCAGCACCATCTACACCCTCGAGAGAGGTTCTTAGATCTGTTCAGCTCTGACCAGCACCATCTACACCCTCGAGAGAGGTTCTTAGATCTGTTCAGCTCTGACCAGCACCATCTACACCCCCATGAGAGGTTCTTAGATCTGTTCAGCTCTGACCAGCACCATCTACACCCCCATGAGAGGTTCTTAGATCTGTTCAGCTCTGACCAGCACCATCTACACCCCCATGAGAGGTTCTTAGATCTGTTCAGCTCTGACCAGCACCATCTACACCCTCGAGAGATGTTCTTAGATCTGTTCAGCTCTGACCAGCACCATCTACACCCCCATGAGAGGTTCTTAGATCTGTTCAGCTCTGACCAGCACCATCTACACCCTCGAGAGAGGTTCTTAGATCTGTTCAGCTCTGACCAGCACCATCTACACCCCCATGAGAGGTTCTTAGATCTGTTCAGCTCTGACCAGCACCATCTACACCCTCGAGAGAGGTTCTTAGATCTGTTTAGCTCTGACCAGCACCATATACACCCCCGAGAGAGGTTCTTAGATCTGTTCAGCTCTGACCAGTACCATATACACCCCCGAGAGAGGTTCTTAGATCTGTTTAGCTCTGACCAGCACCATCTACACCCCCGAGAGAGGTTCTTAGATCTGTTCAGCTCTGACCAGCACCATCTACACCCCCGAGAGAGGTTCTTAGATCTGTTTAGCTCTGACCAGCACCATCTACACCCCCGAGAGAGGTTCTTAGATCTGTTTAGCTCTGACCAGCACCATCTACATCCCCATGAGATGTTCTTAGATCTGTTCAGCTCTGACCAGCACCATCTACACCCCCGAGAGAGGTTCTTAGATCTGTTCAGCTCTGACCAGCACCATCTACACCCCCATTAGAGGTTCTTAGATCTGTTCAGCTCTGACCAGCACCATCTACACCCCCAAGAGAGGTTCTTAGATCTGTTCAGCTCTGACCAGCACCATCTACACCCCCATGAGAGGTTCTTAGATCTGTTCAGCTCTGACCAGCACCATCTACACCCCCATGAGAGGTTCTTAGATCTGTTCAGCTCTGACCAGCACCATCTACACCCCCATGAGAGGTTCTTAGATCTGTTCAGCTCTGACCAGCACCATCTACACCCCCATGAGAGGTTCTTAGATCTGTTCAGCTCTGACCAGCACCATCTACACCCCCGAGAGAGGTTCTTAGATCTGTTCAGCTCTGACCAGCACCATCTACACCCTCATTAGAGGTTCTTAGATCTGTTCAGCTCTGACCAGCACCATCTACACCCCCATTAGAGGTTCTTAGATCTGTTCAGCTCTGACCAGCACCATCTACACCCCCATTAGAGGTTCTTAGATCTGTTCAGCTCTGACCAGCACCATCTACACCCCCATTAGAGGTTCTTAGATCTGTTCAGCTCTGACCAGCACCATCTACACCCTCGAGAGAGGTTCTTAGATCTGTTCAGCTCTGACCAGCACCATCTACACCCCCATTAGAGGTTCTTAGATCTGTTCAGCTCTGACCAGCACCATCTACACCCCCATAAGAGGTTCTTAGATCTGTTCAGCTCTGACCAGCACCATCTACACCCCCATTAGAGGTTCTTAGATCTGTTCAGCTCTGACCAGCACCATCTACACCCTCGAGAGAGGTTCTTAGATCTGTTCAGCTCTGACCAGCACCATCTACACCCCCGAGAGAGGTTCTTAGATCTGTTCAGCTCTGACCAGCACCATCTACACCCCCATGAGAGGTTCTTAGATCTGTTCAGCTCTGACCAGCACCATCTACACCCTCGAGAGAGGTTCTTAGATCTGTTCAGCTCTGACCAGCACCATCTACACCCTCGAGAGAGGTTCTTAGATCTGTTCAGCTCTGACCAGCACCATCTACACCCCCGAGAGAGGTTCTTAGATCTGTTCAGCTCTGACCAGCACCATCTACACCCCCATGAGAGGTTCTTAGATCTGTTCAGCTCTGACCAGCACCATCTACACCCTCGAGAGAGGTTCTTAGATCTGTTCAGCTCTGACCAGCACCATCTACACCCCCATGAGAGGTTCTTAGATCTGTTCAGCTCTGACCAGCACCATCTACACCCTCGAGAGAGGTTCTTAGATCTGTTCAGCTCTGACCAGCACCATCTACACCCCCATGAGAGGTTCTTAGATCTGTTCAGCTCTGACCAGCACCATCTACACCCCCATGAGAGGTTCTTAGATCTGTTCAGCTCTGACCAGCACCATCTACACCCTCGAGAGAGGTTCTTAGATCTGTTCAGCTCTGACCAGCACCATCTACACCCCCGAGAGAGGTTCTTAGATCTGTTCAGCTCTGACCAGCACCATCTACACCCCCATGAGAGGTTCTTAGATCTGTTCAGCTCTGACCAGCACCATCTACACCCTCGAGAGAGGTTCTTAGATCTGTTCAGCTCTGACCAGCACCATCTACACCCCCATGAGAGGTTCTTAGATCTGTTCAGCTCTGACCAGCACCATCTACACCCTCGAGAGAGGTTCTTAGATCTGTTCAGCTCTGACCAGCACCATCTACACCCCCATGAGAGGTTCTTAGATCTGTTCAGCTCTGACCAGCACCATCTACACCCCCGAGAGAGGTTCTTAGATCTGTTCAGCTCTGACCAGCACCATCTACACCCCCAGGAGAGGTTCTTAGATCTGTTCAGCTCTGACCAGCACCATCTACACCCCCGAGAGAGGTTCTTAGATCTGTTCAGCTCTGACCAGCACCATCTACACCCCCATGAGAGGTTCTTAGATCTGTTCAGCTCTGACCAGCACCATCTACACCCCCGAGAGAGGTTCTTAGATCTGTTCAGCTCTGACCAGCACCATCTACACCCCCATTAGAGGTTCTTAGATCTGTTCAGCTCTGACCAGCACCATCTACACCCCCGAGAGAGGTTCTTAGATCTGTTCAGCTCTGACCAGCACCATCTACACCCCCATGAGAGGTTCTTAGATCTGTTCAGCTCTGACCAGCACCATCTACACCCCCGAGAGAGGTTCTTAGATCTGTTCAGCTCTGACCAGCACCATCTACACCCCCGAGAGAGGTTCTTAGATCTGTTCAGCTCTGACCAGCACCATCTACACCCCCGAGAGAGGTTCTTAGATCTGTTCAGCTCTGACCAGCACCATCTACACCCCCGAGAGAGGTTCTTAGATCTGTTCAGCTCTGACCAGCACCATCTACACCCCCAGGAGAGGTTCTTAGATCTGTTCAGCTCTGACCAGCACCATCTACACCCCCATGAGAGGTTCTTAGATCTGTTCAGCTCTGACCAGCACCATCTACACCCCCGAGAGAGGTTCTTAGATCTGTTCAGCTCTGACCAGCACCATCTACACCCCCATGAGAGGTTCTTAGATCTGTTCAGCTCTGACCAGCACCATCTACACCCTCGAGAGAGGTTCTTAGATCTGTTCAGCTCTGACCAGCACCATCTACACCCCCATGAGAGGTTCTTAGATCTGTTCAGCTCTGACCAGCACCATCTACACCCCCGAGAGAGGTTCTTAGATCTGTTCAGCTCTGACCAGCACCATCTACACCCCCATTAGAGGTTCTTAGATCTGTTCAGCTCTGACCAGCACCATCTACACCCCCATTAGAGGTTCTTAGATCTGTTCAGCTCTGACCAGCACCATCTACACCCCCATGAGAGGTTCTTAGATCTGTTCAGCTCTGACCAGCACCATCTACACCCTCGAGAGAGGTTCTTAGATCTGTTCAGCTCTGACCAGCACCATCTACACCCCCATGAGAGGTTCTTAGATCTGTTCAGCTCTGACCAGCACCATCTACACCCCCATGAGAGGTTCTTAGATCTGTTCAGCTCTGACCAGCACCATCTACACCCCCGAGAGAGGTTCTTAGATCTGTTCAGCTCTGACCAGCACCATCTACACCCCCGAGAGAGGTTCTTAGATCTGTTCAGCTCTGACCAGCACCATCTACACCCCCATTAGAGGTTCTTAGATCTGTTCAGCTCTGACCAGCACCATCTACACCCCCGAGAGAGGTTCTTAGATCTGTTCAGCTCTGACCAGCACCATCTACACCCCCATTAGAGGTTCTTAGATCTGTTCAGCTCTGACCAGCACCATCTACACCCCCGAGAGAGGTTCTTAGATCTGTTCAGCTCTGACCAGCACCATCTACACCCCCATTAGAGGTTCTTAGATCTGTTCAGCTCTGACCAGCACCATCTACACCCCCATGAGAGGTTCTTAGATCTGTTCAGCTCTGACCAGCACCATCTACACCCTCGAGAGAGGTTCTTAGAACTGTTCAGCTCTGACCAGCACCATCTACACCCTCGAGATGTGTTCTTAGATCTGTTCAGCTCTGACCAGCACCATCTACACCCCCATGAGAGGTTCTTAGATCTGTTCAGCTCTGACCAGCACCATCTACACCCCCATTAGAGGTTCTTAGATCTGTTCAGCTCTGACCAGCACCATCTACACCCTCGAGAGAGGTTCTTAGATCTGTTCAGCTCTGACCAGCACCATCTACACCCCCATGAGAGGTTCTTAGATCTGTTCAGCTCTGACCAGCACCATCTACACCCCCATGAGAGGTTCTTAGATCTGTTCAGCTCTGACCAGCACCATCTACACCCCCGAGAGAGGTTCTTAGATCTGTTCAGCTCTGACCAGCACCATCTACACCCCCATTAGAGGTTCTTAGATCTGTTCAGCTCTGACCAGCACCATCTACACCCTCGAGAGAGGTTCTTAGATCTGTTCAGCTCTGACCAGCACCATCTACACCCCCATTAGAGGTTCTTAGATCTGTTCAGCTCTGACCAGCACCATCTACACCCCCATGAGAGGTTCTTAGATCTGTTCAGCTCTGACCAGCACCATCTACACCCCCGAGAGAGGTTCTTAGATCTGTTCAGCTCTGACCAGCACCATCTACACCCCCGAGAGAGGTTCTTAGATCTGTTCAGCTCTGACCAGCACCATCTACACCCCCATTAGAGGTTCTTAGATCTGTTCAGCTCTGACCAGCACCATCTACACCCTCGAGAGAGGTTCTTAGATCTGTTCAGCTCTGACCAGCACCATCTACACCCCCATGAGAGGTTCTTAGATCTGTTCAGCTCTGACCAGCACCATCTACACCCCCATGAGAGGTTCTTAGATCTGTTCAGCTCTGACCAGCACCATCTACACCCCCGAGAGAGGTTCTTAGATCTGTTCAGCTCTGACCAGCACCATCTACACCCCCGAGAGAGGTTCTTAGATCTGTTCAGCTCTGACCAGCACCATCTACACCCCCATTAGAGGTTCTTAGATCTGTTCAGCTCTGACCAGCACCATCTACACCCCCATTAGAAGTTCTTAGATCTGTTCAGCTCTGACCAGCACCATCTACACCCCCAGCCCCACCCCCCAAATGAGAGGTTTGTAGATCTGTTCAGCTGTTATGAAAATCATCTGGACCCCCAAGAGAGGTTCTTAGTTACGTTCAGTGACAATTATCGTCAAAGCTCAGTCATTAACATTTAGGCCATTGCCAAGTCATCAAAAAGAGTTTGATAAAGACCGCGAGATGGCTATAACGATAAACAGAAAAAAAAAACGACGTCATAGGTTTTTTTTAGATATTTTTTCAACAAAGTTGATCCTATGGGCATAATTTTTGAGAAAAATATAATGAAGTAATTCTCATGGATCATGTGCTGTAAGTAAGATTCGGCCATGTTTGCTTTTAATTGCCTTTAACAGAATTAAAACTGATGAATGGCTTATTCGGATTTCTTATTTGAAATGTTGTTATAATCTGTTTTTACTGTTTCTTTCTTTTTTTTTTTCACATGATTTTTACAGGGAAGAGGAGGAGGGAGAGAGAGAGAGAGAGAGAGAGAGAGAGAGAGAGAGAGAGAGAGAGAGAGAGAGAGAGAGGTATAGACAGACAGACAGGCAGACAGAGACAGACAGGTGCTCACTAAAAGTCCCAAGGTTTGAACTCGTGTAGTTCTACTACTAGAACATTCCCTACAGGCATGAGGGCTAGCGCGTTACCTTACGACCACCAGCAATAAACTCAATGTTTGAACTCGTCCATAAAATTATCTTTTATCATTTGTTTATCGACCCTTCATAGCCACACGTCCCTGGCTGAATACGTGACTACTTACTGTAGGGCCGGATTAAACATACTACATAATAATAACAACAAACTTTTACAGATACACAACGTTGTATTGCTAGTGTCAAGAAGAATAACTTTTCTCTAGCAAATCAAATTTTGTTGTTACGTGTATTATGATGTGAACCGGAGGTGGTGGAGAGTCTGACATAAGCTTCGTGTTTTTATTGGATCACAGATGTCACAGTTTGCACAATGTAGTGAAGACTTAACGCGTTTCTTTTCATTCACGAATCTCTCTCTCTCTTTTTGTCTCTGTCTCTGTCTCTGTCTCAGTCTCTCTCTTTATCTATCTGTCTCTCTATCTATTTATCTCTCTCTCTTTCTCTCTCTCTCTCTTTATACATATATATATATATATATATATATATATATATATATATATATAAATCTCTCCATCACTCTCTATTATTCTGTTGATTTTCATTTTTGTCTCTCTTCCTCTATCTCCCTTACTCTCCCTGTCTCATTCGTTCATTGTTTCCCTTTCTATCTCTTTTCGTCATTCTTCTATTGATTTCCCCACCTCTCTCTCTCTCTCTCTCTCTCTCTCTCTCTCTCTCTCTCTCTCTCTCTCTCTCTCTCTCTGTCTCCCTCTCTCCCTCTCTCCCTCTCTTTTCTTTTTCTCTGTCTTATTCTTTGATTATTTCTCTTTCTCTCTTTCTTTTCTCTTTCACTGATTCCCCGACCCCACCTCTCTCTCTCTCCTTCTCTCTCTCTCTCTCTCTCGCTCTCTCTCTCTTTCTCTCTCTCTCTCTTTTCTTTTTCTCTCTCTTTCTCTGTTTCCCTGTCACGCTCACTTTCCCCATTTCCCCATCTTTCATGGTTTCCCTTTCTTCCTGTCGCTTTCTTTCTTTCTCTCTATCTTTCTGTCTTTCTCTCCCTCCCCCTCCCTCTCAGTCTATATCGTTTATTCTTTTTTCTTCTCATCCTCTTTTTATTGCTATCGTCCTATGTACCCGAATTGAAATCAGATTTTTGTGGTTTTTAATCAATACATAAAACAGACCCACTAGACCTAGCACAGTTGATTACCAGACGCTCTCGACCAACCAACCTTCGACGGTGAAGCTTGGCGTGGCTCGACAGCAGGGACAAACCCTTCTGGTCATTACTGCACACAGTGGCCATTCATCATCTACTGACCACTGGCCATTTCGGATGGAAAAATAATTCAACAAGAACGTGGTTCATTCTTACTGATTTTAACAAAATGATTTTTTTCCTTGTTTTCTTTTTGTTCTTATGGTGATGATGTCCTTACAAGGTAATCTTAGTATAAACTTTATATATTCCTGTTTGATTATTTTTTTAAATATATTTATTTTTTATTCTTTGTTATTTTTATTATTTTTTTTAATATAGTGATGAAAGCGCTTGCTTTCTCCATACATGTTCCTTGCATAATCAGTTTATTGAAGGCAGAGAAAAATGCTTAGAACGCTGTGAAAACTTGATTTTCTCTGAGAACATCAAATAGGCACAAGAGAGGGAAAGTTCTTACAGTCTATAGATAGATTGCCTTCATCTGGTGCCCTCTTGTCTCTGATGCTAGGGAAAGTTCTTACAGTATATAAATAGATTGCCTTCATCTGGTGCCCTCGTATCTCTGATGCTAGGGAAAGTTCTTACAGTCTATAAATAGATTGCCTTCATCTGGTGCCCTCGTGTCTCTGATGGAAGGAAAAGTTCTTACAGTCTATAAATAGATTGCCTTCATCTGGTGCCCTCGTATCTCTGATGCTAGGGAAAGTTCTTACAGTCTATAAATAGATTGCCTTCATCTGGTGCCCTCGTATCTCTGATGCTAGGGAAAGTTCTTACAGTCTATAAATAGATTGCCTTCATCTGGTGCCCTCGTATCTCTGATGCTAGGGAAAGTTCTTACAGTCTATTTGCGTGATATGAGAGGAAATAAGCCTCTATATTGATTTCTCTAACAACGCCTAGTTACTTTTCCTTATTCATAGTTGCTTGACAGCGAATTTTTATCATGAAAAATTTACCGGCTTAGGACAATGCCGCATAGAATTGTATAGAAGCACCACTGAAGTCATACTTTTTCTCCCCGTTGATAATGTCAAACATCATAAAAGTCTCTCATTCTTTTTAATAGATTTTGCAATTCTGTCTTGAGCAAGTCGCTTTAGTTTGTAATCCCTCGATGTTTTCAATAGCCGTTTGACATTGTTTACGTTTTTCAAAGAACTGTAAACAGAACAGCAAAAAAAAAACCACCTCGATTTTCTCTACACTTCAGTCCTGAACACATCCATTAGCTGAGGAGCACTAATAATGGAATGTCACTCTAGAATTCTGTGGACTTCACTGAAATGTTTCTCTTTTGTTGTTTCCAGGCGTCGACTTGGTCGATCTCCACGGCGTGACGCGTAGACCATCAAGTGGGTTCTATCTCTCCTCTATCTGATGATTTATACATAAAGTTGTTAATGCGTGACAGTACAGAATCGGGTTTACTATATCCGCATGCCACGTGTGGCTTGCCCGTGAAATTAAAATAATTGTATAAATGGTGTGGTATCTGTATTTTAAAAGGCAACTTTGATTTGTTTGTTCCCTATCTCCTCCTAAACCACTCAACATACAGTGATGAAGTCAACTGGTTTATGATCTGCCAAGTTCAGTGCGTGTCGCGGTGATAAAAAATGTTTAAAAGTTTTGAATTTAGGCTAAAAATAGATTTAAAAATTTATGAAGATCTAGACAAAATCTTTAAAGTTATAATTTTTTTTTTTAATTTTTGGGAGAATTAAAAAAAAATAAGCAAGATTTGCTGCGAGATAAAAAAAAAATTAGGTCACTGCAACTTTTGAAATTTGATCCTTTGGATCTAGACTCTATATTCCTAGAAAAAATATTTAAAACTATTGTAACACTTTCTTTTTTTTAATCTAAACAAGATTTGCTTTGACACAAATTTTGTACGTGACTGAAACTTCTGAAATTTGATCTCCAAGACAAAATACTCAGAACTATAATTTTTTTCATAATTCCGATAATATTGAAAAAATCGAAGCAAGGTCTGCTTTGGCATACATTTTGTATGTGACTGCAACTTTCAAAATTTGATCCTTTGGGTCTATATTCCTTAAAAAAAGATCATTTGATGATTTCGTCTGTCCGCCTGATCTAATCTACAAAGAAGTTCATTTTATAATTCCATCTGTACCGTTAATCTGATATAGATGTTTTTTTTCTGCAATAAATATTTTATTTACAATGCCGAAGAGGAAAAGAGGATTTAGACTGGGCCGTTCAACATTAAAAGCCAAGAAGAAAAGATCTAAGAGGATCAGAGGTGATGATGGAGGAAAAGACACTTTAGATCTCAACGGTGTTCGTGATGATGGAGCAAGCGGCGCTCAAAGAGTTTTATGCAATGCAAATCCCAACGGTGTTCGTGATGATGGAGGAAATGGCGCTCACAGAGTTTTATACACTTTAGATCTCAACGGTGTTGGTGATGATGGAGGAAGCGGCGCTCAAAGAGTTTTATACACTTTAGATCTCAATGATGTTCATGATGATGGAGGAAGCGGCGCTCAAAGAGTTTTATACACTTTAGATCTCAATGATGTTCATGATGATGGAGGAAGCGGCGCTCAAAGAGTTTTATACACTTTAGATCTCAACGGTGTTGGTGATAATGGAGGAAGCGGCGCTCAAAGAGTTTTATACACTTTAGATCTCAACGGTGTTGGTGATGATGGAGGAAGCGGCGCTCAAAGAGTTTTATACACTTTAGATTGTCAAGCCTTGAAATTTTCTTTTGAAATTGTTGGAATGTGATGCTATAATGGAAAAGTTGCTCCCGAAAAATACCCAGCACTGCCAAAAATTCTTTACAATCTTTTTTACGGCATTTCTCCTGAGCATCTCTTGGCAAATTTGAAAAAAATGTAATAGTGCGTTTCAATTAAAATCCTTCAGTTGCAGCGAAGTGAGTGTTTCAGGATGGAATCCACAGTGCCGGATTCACGGACAAGTTTGTCATCGCATCGGAGGACTTTTGACTACTGAAACTTCATCACCACAATTTCTTCAACTATACTTTATCGATGGAGATGAAGAGATCCTAGTGAATTTACGAATGGGTATAATAGAAGGCCTTCATAAAAATATTGTGTCCGAAATCCAAAATGAGCTGGACCCGGTCAATGTTTATACACAGGAATTGAAGACAGCATATCAATGTGCACTTCAAAATGGATTGGAAAATGGCAGCATCAGCATTCTTCAAAATCTACCTCCAGGTGAACATGTCCGTCGTTACAATGCCCCTGAAACTAAATTAGTGGAAATTTTAAGGCCAAATGATCGTATTGGCCAACGAGACATCATATTAAGAGAGCGAGACAACAATCTGAAAAGAATTTGTGAATTTCATCCAGCCTAAGATGCCTTGCAGTATCCCCTCCTTTTTCCATCATGGATGGAACCTTCAACTTAAATTTTCTCACCTCAACAAATTAACACTGCTGCGGTTTTATTGTAACCAGATAATGATCGGCCTGGGAATTACATTTTACTAGCACGTCGGCTTTTCCAACAATTTTTGGTGGATATTTATGCAAAAATGGAAGTTGAAAGCCTCTTTCACATTCGCCATGAACAGTTCAGACTGCGTGCTGACAGTGATGCCTTCACCAGCCGGCGACAGAGATCCTCACAATGTTGGTCAGCGAGTCATTTTGCCGTCATCTTTCACAGGAGGACCAAGATACATGTTTGAAAGACAGCAAGATGCTATGATTTATGTGAGACAATTTGTAAGGCTGATCTATTTATTATCATGACAACAAATCTTAAGTGGAACCAGATCACAAAACACCTGAATCCTGGACAAAAAGACCCATGATCGCCCAGACCTCACTGTTCGAGTTTTTCGCTTAAAGTTGCAAAAACTCATGACTCTCTTCAAGACTGGCTATTTGGCTAAAATTCAAGCTCCATCGAGTTCCAGAAATGTGGCCTGCTACATGCTCACATTCTTCTTTGGTTGACAAAAGAAAGCAAGATTCAACCGGACACATATGATCAAGCAGTCAGCGCAGAGATTCCAAATAAACCGCTTGACCCAGAGCTCTAAAACATTGTTAGTGCCAACATGATCCATGGACCATGCAATGACCACAATTTAACAGCACCATGTATGATAAACGGCACATGTGCGAAACATTTCCCCAAAGCATTCCTTCAGCACACTGAAACCGGCTCTGATTCTTACCCAAAATATAGAAGGAGAAGTCCAGACGATGGGGGGTCAAACAGTTGTACTTGGAAGTGTAAGGGACGGGCCTCGGACTGCAAAAGAAGTTGATAACAGGTGGATTGTACCATACAATCCGTGGCTACTTAAACATATGAATTGTCATTTGAATGTGGAAATATGCAATATGCTGATCAAGCAACTTTCCAAGTGACAGATCCATCATCAAGAGATGAGAGGTAAGTGACTACATCAATGGCCGTACTGAGGCAGCATGGAGAATTTTTGGACTACAGGAGGAGAACTTCTTATAATGTTGGCGGAGAAAAGGAGGCGGCAGTTCAGAACACAGATCACCTCAACGAAGAACAGCGAGTCGTACATGATAAATTTGTTGCTGCAGCATTTAATACCAGTGGTGGGTTGTATCTCTGAGATGCTCCAGGAGGATGTGGAAAAACATTCCTCTTTCATTCCATATTGGCAACGATACAGTCACAATAAAAAAAATTGCACTTGTACCCGCAAGTAGTGGTCTAGCTGCAACGCTTATACCAGGAGGTCGTACCATCCACAGCATTCTCACACACTGTGATGTTCCTCTTTGCTCAATCAAAAAATGTACATCACTTGCAAGGGTTATCAGGGAAGCGTGTGCTATCATTGTGGATGAAGCACCGATGAGCAACAAATTTGAATTTGAGGCCCTTGACAGATCTCTTCGTGAAAAGATGAGACCGTGGGAGGAATTGCAAAACTTCTCTGTGGAGATTTTAGACAAATTTTGCTTGTAGTCCATGGAGGAACAAGGACAAATATTGTAAACTCCTGTTTGAAGAGATCCACATTGTGGTCAAGTGTTAAGGCAGTGAAGCTAACAAAGAATATGAGGGTAAGTAAGTATGTTGGTGTTGAAGTTGGACAATTTGCTGATCATTTACTTGATCTTGGAAGTGGAAACTTTCCTATATGCAAAGAACCAGACAGCATTTTTGTTGGAAATTTTGGATCATGTGTTACAACTACTCAAGAACGTATTGATGTAGTCTTTCCGAACGTTGTCAGCAACTATTCAGACCCAGAGTGGCTGGCAGAACGAGCAATTTTGGCCTCTTTGAATAAAATAGTCCGCTCAATCAACAAGAAACTGATCGAGATGATGCCCGGTGGCTCAACAAAATTTACATCTATTGACAGCTCTATCACTGAGGAGGAGGCAGTATATTATCCAACAGAATTTCATAATTCAATTGAAATTGCAGGTCTACCTTCGCACAAACTCACCTTAAAGATAGGAATGCCAGTTATGATCATGAGATCTTTAAATTCCCCAAGTATAATGAATGGAACGAGATGTGCTGTTATCAAAGTCTCTCCAAATACAATGATTGTTCAAATTGCTTCAGGGCCATATAAATAAGAAATCCACTACATTCCCAGATTATCTCTACAGCCTGCTGATACAGCTTTAGCCTTCCTTTACTCTACGACAGTTCCCCATTCAGCCATGCCTAGCCCTTACTATTAATAAGGCTTAAGGTCAAAGTGTGAAATACATTGGATTACGCTTGGCATCACCAGTTTTTTTCCCATGGGATGTTGTGTAGCATTATCCAGAACTGGAGGCAGGATATGGATATTAGCACCTGATCAGCAGACAAAGAAATGTTGTATACCCAGAAGTTTTGCAATAAAAAAACAACATACAAATATAATGGCCTTCATGTTGAATTGTTCATTTAAATGAATGTGTGCCAAAGTTTCAATTTGATCTTCAATATTGTATACCAGCGACTTTTCAATAAAAAAATTAGATTTTATATATATATATAAATATTATTTTCCTCCTTCAAATTTTAAATGAACTTACATTATCTTCCCTTATGTCATTAAATAAAATTATTCACATGAAAACCACTTTTGTTTTTTATTTATCTATGTCAAGAGTCTCTTTATGAAATCTAGATATAGTTAACTTACAACATTGTGCAACCAAAAGCTATCAAAATTTTCAAAGTAGTGAAAGTATTGTCTAGGTATGGGCTTCAGTGGAGAGTTGAACTGATTGGAGATTATGTTTCTCATAAGCATTTTACTTTGGCTTAACTTTTTACTGGGGGGCCATAACATCTACATAAAAGCTGAGGACCAGCACTTAGCTTCAGCATTAAGTTGAACTAAGTAATGAAGATGATATGAAAAATATACATCCAGCTTTGGTTTCTTTTTTGTTCTTTTGTATAGGAGATTATTTGTTTTTGTTTTGTTGTTTGTTTGTTTTTTTTTGTATTTGGGACCAGTTTTTCTCCAGATTTGTTTGTAACAAATTACACTGTATCTGCTGTGTGTCACATCAGCTGCACATACTGTCTCATTGGAGAGATAAACTGAAACCAGGGCTGCTTAAACAGTTGCACCTAGATTTGGTTTGCTTTTTTGCTTGAGATCAGTACCTCATTTAAAGGTGGTCTTTATTACAAGATGAGAAGAATTTCAATGTTTCAGGGTTCATTAACTGAACTGTGAGTGGCTCTGGAGGAGCTCTAGAGCAAAGTCTGTATTTTTTGTGAAGTTCTTTCCCATTTTTTTCTTTATGAAGTTATATGGCTCTTGAGAGTTTTTGTTGCAATTTTTTTTAAAGCTGTGGTGTGGCTCTGGAGGAGATATAACTATTATTGTTGTGGTTCACTTTTCTTCAATATGGTAGTTTGGAACACATGACACTGACCTGCTGTCTGTTCGTTCAGCAGTGCATATGATCTTTGTGGAGAGATAAATGAAACTTGGGATGCTGAAAAGATTGCACCCAGATTTAGCTAACTTTTTTGCTCGAGATCTTTGCTTCATTTAGAAAAATGATATCAGGAAAATGTGTGGAGAGTTCCAATGTTTCAAGGTTTTATATATTTCAAAACGTACTATGGGTGGCTGTGGAGAGAACAATTCTGTTGAATGTTAAACAGAAACTTTCCTTAAAGTTTTTTTTTTTGTTTTTTTGTTTTCTTTTCTTTTTCTATTTTTTGTTGGGTTTTTTTTCAGTTTATGTAATGTAGTTGTATGGCTCTTGGGAGTTATTGTAAACTTTTTTTTCATGTAATTGTATGACTCTGGAGAAGATTAATCTATTATTTTTGTGGTTTACTTTTCCTCACTATATTGGTCTTCCCACCTTTGCGTTTCTTCAGTATAGTTGTATGACTCACGAGGATATAAGTCTGTTATATTTGTGAACTTTGCTCTTCTTCAGTATATAATTTTTCCTTCCTAACCTGTTCATTTAAACGGGTAATCTTGCTTGTAGTTTTTAAATGCGGACATTGGCTCCCTTGACCATCCACCTCCCTCTTCCTTGAGCCAATTAGCCCGCCTCAGCCTACACAGTTGTGTAGATAATAATTATCTATTAATGGCACATCCCTCAGAGTTTTCACTTCAGTTTTAACCAACTTATTTCTCGCAGTCTGTGTTTGAAATGTTCCAGACTTTCCCTGGGAATGTTGACATTTAAAACCCAACTATGCGATGTAGATACTTTTGGTTCCCGAGTCATGTCGCCTAATGGCTGCTATAGAAAAGGAAGGTACATGAACTTAGATGAAGAATCAATATACAACCACTGTTGTATTTTTTTGTAGAGAGAGTGATGCGCTGGAATGGAAGACGAGTCTTCAAACGTTTTTAAGCTTCATTTTTTGTGTGTTTTGTTTTCTTATGTTTTACTATGTAGTTTAGTTTTTATTGTATCACCGCCATTTAATTCCTGGGGACTTTGATTATTTGTTTTCTTTTCTTAGCTTCAGCTTATGTCGTAGGATGTTTACCATTTTGTTCTTTTGAAGTCTTTCTTTCCATTTACATACAAGAAATGCCGTGGGATGTAGACCCTTTTTGTTTGCTCAACTCGTTTGTTCATGGTCTTGTGTAGTCTGCGGTACAGTGAAGAAACTGATTGAAGACACAGAATGGATTATTTTGAACAGCACGACCTGTTTTATTTTACCTTTCAGCTCTTTATGCTTGAAAAGAAATTAGTTTAAGTTTTTTAGCTGCTGCTTGTTCTACCCTTCCTGCCTCGACACCGTTGTCTGTTCTCTTCGTTGTTCTATCATTAATCGACAGCAAAGCAATTCAATGTAGAACTAGATCTTTACTGTATTGAGTTAATTTACTGGCGAATTCGTCAATTGTATAATTTGTAATGACTCTTGGGCTACGGTAGAGTTTGTTAAAGATGTCACGTTATTTCTCTGTTTGTCTTTTATCTTCCACTATTTGGAGGTATCATATATATTTTATCACATACATATAAATTTCTAAACTAAGATTGTGTAAAGTGGTAACAAGCTTGGGCTTTACTTTTTTATGAGATTTCAAAGTTTGATCAGCCGGTTTCTTACGCAAATGTTTTTAGGCTGTGTGAAGGTTAAATGTATTCTTTGTTGAGCTTTTCTTGTTTAGAGGATAATTCTTAGCCCATATTATCTTGAAACAGTTCACAACTTTAGGCATTGTAGAGACTGTGTTCCGCCCAGTGTTAAGTAATTAGTAGATCTCTCAATAGACTTGGCCTCCATCATAGCCCTTAGAATTCCTTGATTATCAAGATGGATGGATACAATGATGAAACAGGGCAGACTTTACTCTTTTTATGTTAATGATACAACTTTAAATTTATACAATGAGTTATTTCTTTCTAATCCAAGTGATTCTGTTCCTAGCTTGCTTGCTTGTAACCAGTTTCCTCTGTCTATTTTTAACAGTGCTGTAAAGATCCATGTCTAACACGTTCAAAGTATACGTGTTTCTGATTTTTTGTTTAAAAAAAGTAAATACAATAATTTGCATTTTTAAAAATATTTATAACAATGTATATTGTACATTTTCATGTACATGGTTATTTGATCTTTTATCTTCAATTTTTTTTTTTTTTTTTTTTTTGGTACAAACTTTTTTTTTATCATCATCTTTATGAAGATCTAGATTCGATTTTTGCTGTTTTTGTTACGCTTGATTAATCAAAACAATATTGGGAAATTCTTGCGCCTTGTAAATTTGCCGGGTTTTTTTCATTGCTTCCCCCCCTCCAGAACGACAAAAAAAAAATCACAAAAGGTTGCTTTGATTGCCGTTTGTTGCACCCTAAGACGTCTGAACTTTTCCTGTAAGCTGTTGCAATACGTTGTGGAGAGCCCAGGATCACTTTAGATCCCTTTTACCGAGCATAACAAGCGGGAGAATTAGCTCCTGGAAGGGCCGCCTATTGTGACAAAGACGTACATTTCACTGTAACATTTTATAATGATTCTGGAATGTCAGCTAAAGCTGTACAATTTATTCGTGTTGATTTCTTTTCTTTTTATTATTTTTTTAGGTTTAATGCAGACAACACTTTAATGCTTCCGTCGTGTAAAATATAACAGTCCTTTATAGTAGTTGCAATTTCTCTTAATTTAGCCCTTTCTAAGATTTAGATTTAAATGTGTTGAGAAAGTTAGCGAAAATGGGTTGATGTTGAAAAGATATTGCTGCTATGTATTTATTAAAGAGAAGTCTAAGCAATCTACATATTTAAAGTCAGCAGAATCTAAAGCTCTTGCTTGGGTTCATCATTCCTTGATAATGCCTTGCGACTTTGCAGGATTTTTGTCTTTGGATTCTGTGATTGAGTTTATGACGTTCGTCCGCTTCATTAATAAAAAAAATATTAGCTTCAACTTTAACACAGCTCTCTGTTTAATTGAAATCGTCTCATAAGCAGAAAGGAGGGTTCTTGCCGGTCCCCAACTTCCTGCCCTGAGCGCCGTGCGCTACAAATCCAACAAACAAATGAAAAGACTGTGTTAGCATCCTTTATTGTGGTGTGTCTTTGCCTCTCCTGGCATAAAGAGGACTTATCCGTCTTGACTTTTGATAGCCCTAATAATATTGCAATAGATAATCTGTCTTAATATCGCATCAAATTAAAAACTGGATATTGGTTAGGTTCACTGTTTTATTGAAGTCGTTATTACATGACAAAGCAGTATTTAATCTTCTGTGGTCTTGCTGGCCTCGGACTGTCCGTCAATGGTCAGTCCTGTTCTTGGTCACTTGTGTCACACAAGCATGGGGTGCTGGCCTGGTCAAAACTCTTCACCTTCATGGCAAGTCTGGAACTAGATATTTCTGGAGAGAGGGGTAGAGATAGAGAGAGACAGAGAGAGAGAGAGGGAGGGAGGAGCGAGAAAGATAGAGAGAGGAGGAAGGGAGATGGAGAGAGGGAGGTAGAGAAGAGAGAGAGGGGAGGGAAAAATAGAGAGAGGCGGTTGAGAGAAAGAAAAAAAGAGAACGGGGAGAGAGAGAGAGGGTGGTAGAGAATGGAGAAGCTTCGAATTATTATTTTCGTGGATATATTTCAACCACTAGCTCTATGCTGTAGATCTAGTGTGAACACGATCAAACGATGGTTTCCATCTTTTCCAAAATAATAGAAACTGTGGATATATAGATGTGTGGTGATGGTTTTTGTAAAACTGATAATGATAATGAAGACGATAACCATGATGATAATGTCAACGGTGGTGTTAATTTGATGATGGCAAAGATGATTGTGAATACCATTATGATTTTGAGTAACATTTAGATGAAAGACGAAGATAGAGTATAGCAAAACTACTCAATACTTTGCTGCTGAGTATGATCCGGGAAATAAAGATTTGGGCGGATCAGAGAAAAAGAGGGAGCAGCAAGACCGTAGATATGAGAAAGGGCAGGAAAAGTGAAGAGATGTGCAGAGAAAGATAAGGAGCAGGAAAATTGGTGAAATGTGCGGAGAAAGAGAAAGGGCAGGAAAAGTGGCAAGATGTGCAGAGAAAGAGAAAGAGAAAGAGCAGAAAAATTAGTTAAATGTGTGGAGAAAAAGAAAGGGCAGGAAAAGTGGCGAGATGTGCAGAGAAAGAGAAGGAGCAGGAAAATTAGTTAAATGTGTGGAGAAAGAGAATGGGCAGGAAAAGTGAAGAGATGTGCAGAGAAAGATAAGGAGCAGGAAAATTGGTGAAATGTGCGGAGAAAGAGATGGAGCAGGAAAAGTGGCAAGATGTGCAGAGAAAGAGAAGGAGCAGGAAAATTGGCGAGATGTGCGGAGAAAGAGAAAGGGCAGGAAAAGTGAAGAGATGTGCAGAGAAAGATAAGGAGCAGGAAAATTGGTGAAATGTGCGGAGAAAGAGAAAGGGCAGGAAAAGTGGCAAGATGTGCAGAGAAAGAGAAAGAGAAAGAGCTGAAAAATTGGCGAGATGTGCGGAGAATGAGCAGGAAAAGTGGCAAGATGTGCGGAGAAAGAGAAGGAGCAGAAAAATTGGCGAGATGTGCGGAGAATGAGAAAAAGAAGGAGCAGAAAAATTGGCGAGATGTGCGGAGAATGAGCAGGAAAAGTGGCAAGATGTGCGGAGAAAGAGAAGGAGCAGAAAAATTGGCGAGATGTGCGGAGAATGAGCAGGAAAAGTGGCGAGATGTGCGGAGAATGAGCAGGAAAAGTGGCGAGATGTGCGGAGAATGAGCAGGAAAAGTGGCGAGATGTGCGGAGAATGAGCAGGAAAAGTGGCGAGATGTGCGGAGAAAGAGCAGGAAAAGTGTCGGAGATGTGCGGAGAAAGAGAAAGGGCAGGAAACGTGGCGAGATGTGCTGAGAAAGAAAAGGAGCAGGAAAAGTGGCGAGATGTGCGGAGAAGGAGCAGGAAAAGTGGCGAGATGTGCGGAGAAAGATAAGGAGCAGGAAAAGTGGCGAGATGTGCGGAGAAAGAGAAGGAGCAGGAAAAGTGGCGAGATGTGCGGAGAAAGAGAAGGAGCAGGAAAAGTGGCGAGATGTGCGGAGAAAGAGAAGGAGCAGGAAAAGTGGCGAGATGTGCGGAGAAAGATAAGGAGCAGGAAAAGTGGCGAGATGTGCGGAGAAAGAGAAGGAGCAGGAAAAGTGGCGAGATGTGCGGAGAAAGAGAAGGAGCAGGAAAAGTGGCGAGATGTGCGGAGAAAGAGAAGGAGCAGGAAAAGTGGCGAGATGTGCGGAGAAAGAGAAGGAGCAGGAAAAGTGGCGAGATGTGCGGAGAAAGAGAAGGAGCAGGAAAAGTGGCGAGATGTGCGGAGAAAGAGAAGGATCAGAAAAATTGGCGAGATGTGCGGGGAAAGAGAAAGAGCAGGAGAAGTGTCGAGGTGTGCAGGGAAAGAGAAGGAGCAGGAAAAGTGGCGAGATGTGCGGAGAAAGAGAAGGAGCAGGAAAAGTGTCGGAGATGTGCGGAGAATGAGCAGGAAAAGTGACGAGATGTGCGGAGAATGAGCAGGAAAAGTGTCGGAGATGTGCGGAGAAAGAGCAGGAAAAGTGACGAGATGTGCGGAGAAAGAGCAGGAAAAGTGTCGGAGATGTGCGGAGAAAGAGCAGGAAAAGTGTCGGAGATGTGCGGAGAATGAGCAGGAAAAGTGGCGAGATGTGCGGAGAAAGAGAAGGAGCAGGAAAAGTGACGAGATGTGCGGAGAAAGAGAAGGAGCAGGAAAAGTGGCGAGATGTGCGGAGAAAGAGAAGGAGCAGGAAAAGTGGCGAGATGTGCGGAGAAAGAGAAGGAGCAGGAAAAGTGGCGAGATGTGCGGAGAAGGAGCAGGAAAAGTGGCGAGATGTGCGGAGAATGAGCAGGAAAAGTGGCGAGATGTGCAAAGAATGAGCAGGAAAAGTGGCGAGATGTGCGGAGAAAGATAAGGAGCAGGAAAAGTGGCGAGATGTGCGGAGAATGAGCAGGAAAAGTGGCGAGATGTGCGGAGAAAGAGAAGGAGCAGGAAAAGTGGCGAGATGTGCAAAGAATGAGCAGGAAAAGTGGCGAGATGTGCGGAGAATGAGCAGGAAAAGTGGCGAGATGTGCGGAGAAAGAGAAGGAGCAGGAAAAGTGTCGAGATGTGCGGAGAAAGAGAAGGAGCAGGAAAAGTGGCGAGATGTGCGGAGAAAGAGAAGGAGCAGGAAAAGTGGCGAGATGTGCGGAGAAAGAGAAGGAGCAGGAAAAGTGGCGAGATGTGCAAAGAATGAGCAGGAAAAGTGGCGAGATGTGCGGAGAATGAGCAGGAAAAGTGGCGAGATGTGCGGAGAAAGAGAAGGAGCAGGAAAAGTGGCGAGATGTGCGGAGAAAGAGAAAGAGCAGGAAAAGTGGCGAGATGTGCGGAGAAAGAGAAGGAGCAGGAAAAGTGGCGAGATGTGCGGAGAAAGAGAAGGAGCAGGAAAAGTGGCGAGATGTGCGGAGAAAGAGAAGGAGCAGGAAAAGTGGCGAGTTGTGCGTAGAAAGAGAAGGAGCAGGAAAAGTGGCGAGAGGTGCGGAAAAAGAGAAGGAGCAGGAAAAGTGGCGAGATGTGCGGAGAAAGAGAAGGAGCAGGAAAAGTGGCGAGATGTGCGGAGAAAGAGAAGGAGCAGGAAAAGTGGCGAGATGTGCGGAGAAGGAGAAGGAGCAGGAAAAGTGGCGAGATGTGCGGAGAAGGAGCAGGAAAAGTGGCGAGATGTGCGGAGAAAGAGAAGGAGCAGGAAAAGTGGCGAGATGTGCGGAGAAAGAGCAGGAAAAGTGGCAAGATGTGCAGAGAAAGAGAAGGAGAAGGAGCAGGAAAAGTGGCGAGATGTGCGGAGAAGGAGCAGGAAAAGTGGCGAGATGTGCGGAGAAAGAGAAGGAGCAGGAAAAGTGGCGAGATGTGCGGAGAAAGAGAAGGAGCAGGAAAAGTGGCGAGATGTGCGGAGAAAGAGAAGGAGCAGGAAAAGTGGCGAGATGTGCGGAGAAAGAGAAGGAGCAGGAAAAGTGGCGAGATGTGCAAAGAAAGAGCAGGAAAAGTGGCGAGATGTGCGGAGAAAGAGAAGGAGCAGGAAAAGTGGCGAGATGTGCGGAGAAAGAGAAGGAGCAGGAAAAGTGGCGAGATGTGCGGAGAAAGAGAAGGAGCAGGAAAAGTGGCGAGATGTGCGGAGAAAGAGAAAGAGCAGGAAAAGTGTCGAGATGTGCGGGGAAAGAGAAGGAGCAGGAAAAGTGAAGAGATGTGCGGGGAAAGAGAATGAACAGGAAAAGTGTCGAGATGTGCGGGGAAAGAGAATGAACAGGAAAAGTGAAGAAATGTGCGGGGAAAGAGAAGGAACAGGAAAAGTGTCGAGATGTGCGGGGAAAAAGAATGAACAGGAAAAGTGAAGAAATGTGCGGGGAAAGAGAATGAACAGGAAAAGTGTCGAGATGTGCGGGGAAAGAGAAGGAACAGGAAAAGTGAAGAAATGTGCGGGGAAAGAGAATGAACAGGAAAAGTGTCGAGATGTGCGGGGAAAGAGAATGAACAGGAAAAGTGTCGAGATGTGCGGGGAAAGAGAAGGAGCAGGAAAAAGTGTCGAGATGTGCGGGGAAAGAGAAGGAGCAGGAAAAGTGAAGAGATGTGCGGGGAAAGAGAAGGAGCAGGAAAAGTGTCGAGATGTGCGGGGAAAGAGAAGGAGCAGGAAAAGTGAAGAAATGTGCGGGGAAAGAGAAGGAGCAGGAAAAGTGTCGAGATGTGCGGGGAAAGAGAAGGAGCAGGAAAAGAAAGTGAAGAAATGTGCGGGGAAAGAGAAGGAGCAGGAAAAGTGTCGAGATGTGCGGGGAAAGATAAGGAGCAGGAAAAGTGACGAGATGTGCGGGGAAAGAGAAGGAGCAGGAAAAGTGAAGAGATGTGCGGGGAAAGAGAAGGAGCAGGAAAAGTGTCGAGATGTGCGGGGAAAGAGAAGGAGCAGGAAAAGTGAAGAAATGTGCGGGGAAAGAGAAGGAGCAGGAAAAGTGTCGAGATGTGCGGGGAAAGATAAGGAGCAGGAAAAGTGACGAGATGTGCGGGGAAAGAGAAGGAGCAGGAAAAGTGACGAGATGTGCGGGGAAAGAGAAGGAGCAGGAAAAGGTAAGAAATGTGCGGGGAAAGAGAAGGAGCAGGAAAAGTGGCGAGATGTGCGGGGAAAGAGAAAGAGCAGGAAAAGTGACGAGATGTGCGGGGAAAGATAAGGAGCAGGAAAAGTGACGAGATGTGCGGGGAAAGAGAGAGAGCAGGAAAAAAGGCGAGATGTGCGGGGAAAGAGAAGGAGCAGGAAAAGTGGCGAGATGTGCGTAGAAGGAGCAGGAAAAGTGGCGAGATGTGCGGAGAAAGAGAAGGAGCAGGAAAAGTGGCGAGATGTGCGGGGAAAGAGAAGGAGCAGGAAAAGTGACGAGATGTGCGGGGAAAGATAAGGAGCAGGAAAAGTGTCGAGATGTGCGGGGAAAGAGAAGGAGCAGGAAAAGTGGCGAGATGTGCGGAGAAAGAGAAGGAGCAGGAAAAGTGAAGAAATGTGCGGGGAAAGAGAATGAGCAGGAAAAGTGTCGAGATGTGCGGGGAAAGAGAAGGAGCAGGAAAAGTGACGAGATGTGCGGGGAAAGGGAAGGAGCAGGAAAAGTGTCGAGATGTGCGGAGAAAGAGAAGGAGCAGGAAAAGTGGCGAGATGTGCGGAGAAAGAGAAGGAGCAGGAAAAGTGGCGAGATGTGCGGAGAAAGAGCAGGAAAAGTGGCGAGATGTGCGGAGAAAGAGCAGGAAAAGTGGCGAGATGTGCGGAGAAAGAGCAGGAGCAGGAAAAGTGGCGAGATGTGCGGAGAAAGAGCAGGAAAAGTGGCGAGATGTGCAAAGAAAGAGCAGGAAAAGTGGCGAGATGTGCGGAGAAAGAGAAGGAGCAGGAAAAGTGGCGAGATGTGCGGAGAAAGAGAAGGAGCAGGAAAAGTGGCGAGATGTGCGGAGAAAGAGAAGGAGCAGGAAAAGTGGCAAGATGTGCGGAGAAAGAGAAGGAGCAGGAAAAGTGGCGAGAGGTGCGGAAAAAGAGAAAGAGCTGAAAAATTGGCGAGATGTGCGGAGAAAGAGAAGGAGCAGGAAAAGTGGCGAGATGTGCGGAGAATGAGAAGGAGCAGGAAAAGTGTCGAGATGTGCGGAGAATGAGCAGGAAAAGTGGCGAGATGTGCGGAGAAAGAGAAAGGGCAGGAAACGTGGCGAGATGTGCTGAGAAAGAGAAGGAGCAGGAAAAGTGGCGAGATGTGCGGAGAATGAGCAGGAAAAGTGGCGAGATGTGCGGAGAAAGAGCAGGAAAAGTGGCGAGATGTGCGGAGAAGGAGCAGGAAAAGTGGCGAGATGTGCGGAGAAAGAGCAGGAGCGGGAAAAGTGAAGAGATGTGCAGGGAAAGAGAAAGAGCAGGAAAAGTGACGAGATGTGCGGGGAAAGAGAAGGAGCAGGAAAAGTGGCGAGATGTGCGGGGAAAGAGAAAGAGCAGGAAAAGTGACGAGATGTGCGGGGAAAGAGAAAGAGCAGGAAAAGTGACGAGATGTGCGGGGAAAGAGAAGGAGCAGGAAAAGTGAAGAGATGTGCGGGGAAAGAGAATGAACAGGAAAAGTGTCGAGATGTGCGGGGAAAGAGAATGAACAGGAAAAGTGAAGAAATGTGCGGGGAAAGAGAAGGAACAGGAAAAGTGTCGAGATGTGCGGGGAAAAAGAATGAACAGGAAAAGTGAAGAAATGTGCGGGGAAAGAGAATGAACAGGAAAAGTGTCGAGATGTGCGGGGAAAGAGAAGGAACAGGAAAAGTGAAGAAATGTGCGGGGAAAGAGAATGAACAGGAAAAGTGTCGAGATGTGCGGGGAAAGAGAATGAACAGGAAAAGTGTCGAGATGTGCGGGGAAAGAGAAGGAGCAGGAAAAGTGTCGAGATGTGCGGGGAAAGAGAAGGAGCAGGAAAAGTGAAGAGATGTGCGGGGAAAGAGAAGGAGCAGGAAAAGTGTCGAGATGTGCGGGGAAAGAGAAGGAGCAGGAAAAGTGAAGAAATGTGCGGGGAAAGAGAAGGAGCAGGAAAAGTGTCGAGATGTGCGGGGAAAGAGAAGGAGCAGGAAAAGTGAAGAAATGTGCGGGGAAAGAGAAGGAGCAGGAAAAGTGTCGAGATGTGCGGGGAAAGATAAGGAGCAGGAAAAGTGACGAGATGTGCGGGGAAAGAGAAGGAGCAGGAAAAGTGAAGAGGTGTGCGGGGAAAGAGAAGGAGCAGGAAAAGTGTCGAGATGTGCGGGGAAAGAGAAGGAGCAGGAAAAGTGAAGAAATGTGCGGGGAAAGAGAAGGAGCAGGAAAAGTGGCGAGATGTGCGGGGAAAGATAAGGAGCAGGAAAAGTGACGAGATGTGCGGGGAAAGAGAAGGAGCAGGAAAAGTGACGAGATGTGCGGGGAAAGAGAAGGAGCAGGAAAAGGTAAGAAATGTGCGGGGAAAGAGAAGGAGCAGGAAAAGTGGCGAGATGTGCGGGGAAAGAGAAGGAGCAGGAAAAGTGACGAGATGTGCGGGGAAAGAGAAGGAGCAGGAAAAGTGTCGAGATGTGCGGGGAAAGATAAGGAGCAGGAAAAGTGTCGAGATGTGCGGGGAAAGAGAAGGAGCAGGAAAAGTGACGAGATGTGCGGGGAAAGATAAGGAGCAGGAAAAGTGTCGAGATGTGCGGGGAAAGAGAAGGAGCAGGAAAAGTGACGAGATGTGCGGGGAAAGAGAAGGAGCAGGAAAAGTGTCGAGATGTGCGGGGGAAAGAGAAGGAGCAGGAAAAGTGAAGAAATGTGCGGAGAAAGATAAGGAGCAGGAAAAGTGTCGAGATGTGCGGGGAAAGATAAGGAGCAGGAAAAGTGGCGAGATGTGCGGGGAAAGAGAAGGAGCAGGAAAAGTGGCGAGATGTGCGGGGAAAGAGAAGGAGCAGGAAAAGTGACGAGATGTGCGGGGAAAGATAAGGAGCAGGAAAAGTGACGAGATGTGCGGGGAAAGAGAAGGAGCAGGAAAAGTGGCGAGATGTGCGGGGAAAGAGAAGGAGCAGGAAAAGTGAAGAAATGTGCGGGGAAAGAGAATGAGCAGGAAAAGTGTCGAGATGTGCGGGGAAAGAGAAGGAGCAGGAAAAGTGGCGAGATGTGCGGGGAAAGATATGGAGCAGGAAAAGTGACGAGATGTGCGGGGAAAGAGAAGGAGCAGGAAAAGTGAAGAAATGTGCGGGGAAAGAGAAGGAGCAGGAAAAGTGAAGAAATGTGCGGGGAAAGAGAAGGAGCAGGAAAAGTGACGAGATATGCGGGGAAAGAGAAGAAGCAGGAAAAGTGAAGAAATGTGCGGGGAAAGAGAAAGAGCAGGAAAAGTGAAGAAATGTGCGGGGAAAGAGAAGGAGCAGGAAAAGTGTCGAGATGTGCGGGGAAAGAGAAGGAGCAGGAAAAGTGAAGAAATGTGCGGGGAAAGAGAAGGAGCAGGAAAAGTGAAGAAATGTGCGGGGAAAGAGAAGGAGCAGGAAAAGTGACGAGATGTGCGGGGAAAGAGAAGGAGCAGGAAAAGTGAAGAAATTTGCGGGGAAAGAGAAGGAGCAGGAAAAGTGAAGAAATGTGCGGGGAAAGATAAGGAGCAGGAAAAGTGACGAGATGTGCGGGGAAAGAGAAGGAGCAGGAAAAGTGAAGAAATGTGCGGGGAAAGAGAGAGGAGCAGGAAAAGTGAAGAAATGTGCGGGGAAAGAGAAGGAGCAGGAAAAGTGTCGAGATGTGCGGGGAAAGAGAAGGAGCAGGAAAAGTGAAGAAATGTGCGGGGAAAGAGAAGGAGCAGGAAAAGTGACGAGATGTGCGGGGAAAGAGAAGGAGCAGGAAAAGTGTCGAGATGTGCGGGGAAAGAGAAGGAGCAGGAAAAGTGACGAGATGTGCGGGGAAAGAGAAGGAGCAGGAAAAGTGTCGAGATGTGCGGGGAAGAGAAGGAGCAGGTAAAATGGCGAGATGTGCGGAGAAAGAGAAGGAGCAGGAAAAGTGACGAGATGTGCGGGGAAAGAGAAGGAGCAGGAAAAGTGTCGAGATGTGCGTAGAAAGAGAAGGAGCAGGAAAAGTGTCGAGATGTGCGGGGAAAGTGAAGGAGCAGGAAAAGTGACGAGATGTGCGGGGAAAGAGAAGGAGCAGGAAAAGTGTTGAAATGTGCGGGGAAAGAGAAGGAGCAGGAAAAGTGGAGATGTGCGGGGAAAAGGAAGTAGCAGGAAAAGTGAAGAGATGTGCGGTGAAAGAGAAGGAGCAGGAAAAGTGGCGAGATGTGCGGGGAAAGAGAAGGAGCAGGAAAAGTGGCGAGATGTGCGGAGAAAGAGAAGGAGCAGGAAAAGTGGCGAGATGTGCGGAGAAAGAGAAGGAGCAGGAAAAGTGGCGAGATGTGCGGGGAAAGAGAAGGAGCAGGAAAAGTGGCGAGATGTGCGGGGAAAGAGAAAGAGCAGGAAAAGTGACGAGATGTGCGGGGAAAGAGAAGGAGCAGGAAAAGTGAAGAGATGTGCGGGGAAAGAGAAGGAGCAGGAAAAGTGTCGAGATGTGCGGGGAAAGATAAGGAGCAGGAAAAGTGACGAGATGTGCGGGGAAAGAGAAGGAGCAGGAAAAGTGAAGAGATGTGCGGGGAAAGAGAAGGAGCAGGAAAAGTGTCGAAATGTGCGGGGAAAGAGAAGGAGCAGGAAAAGTGAAGAAATGTGCGGGGAAAGAGAAGGAGCAGGAAAAGTGTCGAGATGTGCGGGGAAAGATAAGGAGCAGGAAAAGTGACGAGATGTGCGGGAAAGAGAAGGAGCAGGAAAAGTGAAGAGATGTGCGGGGAAAGAGAAGGAGCAGGAAAAGTGTCGAGATGTGCGGGGAAAGAGAAGGAGCAGGAAAAGTGAAGAAATGTGCGGGGAAAGAGAAGGAGCAGGAAAAGTGTCGAGATGTGCGGGGAAAGATAAGGAGCAGGAAAAGTGACGAGATGTGCGGGGAAAGGGAAGGAGCAGGAAAAGTGTCGAGATGTGCGGGGAAAGAGAAGGAGCAGGAAAAGTGGCGAGATGTGCGGAGAAGGAGAAGGAGCAGGAAAAGTGAAGAAATGTGCGGGGAAAGAGAAGGAGCAGGAAAAGTGACGAGATGTGCGGGGAAAGGGAAGGAGCAGGAAAAGTGTCGAGATGTGCGGGGAAAGAGAAGGAGCAGGAAAAGTGGCGAGATGTGCGGAGAAGGAGAAGGAGCAGGAAAAGTGTCGAGATGTGCGGGGAAGAGAAGGAGCAGGTAAAATGGCGAGATGTGCGGAGAAAGAGAAGAAGCAGGAAAAGTGACGAGATGTGCGGGGAAAGAGAAGGAGCAGGAAAAGTGTCGAGATGTGCGTAGAAAGAGAAGGAGCAGGAAAAGTGTCGAGATGTGCGGGGAAAGAGAAGGAGCAGGAAAAGTGACGAGATGTGCGGGGAAAGAGAAGGAGCAGGAAAAGTGTCGAAATGTGCGGGGAAAGAGAAGGAGCAGGAAAAGTGGAGATGTGCGGGGAAAAGGAAGTAGCAGGAAAAGTGAAGAGATGTGCGGGTAAAGAGAAGGAGCAGGAAAAGTGGAGATGTGCGGGGAAAGAGAAGGAGCAGGAAAAGTGGCGAGATGTGCGGAGAAAGAGAAGGAGCAGGAAAAGTGGCGAGATGTGCGGAGAATGAGAAGGAGCAGGAAAAGTGGCGAGATGTGCTGGGAAGGAGAAGGAGCAGGAAAAGTGTCGAGATGTGCGGGGAAAGAGAAAGAGCAGGAAAAGTGACGAGATGTGCGGGGAAAGAGAAGGAGCAGGAAAAGTGAAGAGATGTGCGGGGAAAGAGAAGGAGCAGGAAAAGTGTCGAGATGTGCGGGGAAAGATAAGGAGCAGGAAAAGTGACGAGATGTGCGGGGAAAGAGAAGGAGCAGGAAAAGTGAAGAGATGTGCGGGGAAAGAGAAGGAGCAGGAAAAGTGTCGAAATGTGCGGGGAAAGAGAAGGAGCAGGAAAAGTGAAGAAATGTGCGGGGAAAGAGAAGGAGCAGGAAAAGTGTCGAGATGTGCGGGGAAAGATAAGGAGCAGGAAAATTGGCGAGATGTGCGGAGAAGGAGAAGGAGCAGGAAAAGTGAAGAGATGTGCGGGGAAAGAGAAGGAGCAGGAAAAGTGTCGAGATGTGCGGGGAAAGAGAAGGAGCAGGAAAAGTGAAGAAATGTGCGGGGAAAGAGAAGGAGCAGGAAAAGTGTCGAGATGTGCGGGGAAAGATAAGGAGCAGGAAAAGTGACGAGATGTGCGGGGAAAGAGAAGGAGCAGGAAAAGTGACGAGATGTGCGGGGGAAAGAGAAGGAGCAGGAAAAGTGACGAGATGTGCGGGGAAAGATAAGGAGCAGGAAAAGTGACGAGATGTGCGGGGAAAGATAAGGAACAGGAAAAGTGTCGAGATGTGCGGGGAAAGAGAAGGAGCAGGAAAAGTGACGAGATGTGCGGGGAAAGAGAAGGAGCAGGAAAAGTGAAGAAATGTGCGGGGAAAGAGAAGGAGCAGGAAAAGTGACGAGATGTGCGGGGAAAGAGAAGGAGCAGGAAAAGTGAAGAGATGTGCGGGGAAAGAGAAGGAGCAGGAAAAGTGAAGAGATGTGCGGGGAAAGAGAAGGAGCAGGAAAAGTGAAGAGATGTGCGGGGAAAGAGAAGGAGCAGGAAAAGTGAAGAGATGTGCGGGGAAAGAGAAGGAGCAGGAAAAGTGACGAGATGTGCGGGGAAAGATAAGGAACAGGAAAAGTGTCGAGATGTGCGGGGAAAGATAAGGAGCAGGAAAAGTGTCGAGATGTGCGGGGAAAGAGAAGGAGCAGGAAAAGTGAAGAAATGTGCGGGGAAAGAGAAGGGAGCAGGAAAAGTGACGAGATGTGCGGGGAAAGAGAAGGAGCAGGAAAAGTGAAGAGATGTGCGGGGAAAGAGAAGGAGCAGGAAAAGTGAAGAGATGTGCGGGGAAAGAGAAGGAGCAGGAAAAGTGAAGAGATGTGCGGGGAAAGAGAAGGAGCAGGAAAAGTGAAGAGATGTGCGGGGAAAGAGAAGGAGCAGGAAAAGTGACGAGATGTGCGGGGAAAGATAAGGAACAGGAAAAGTGTCGAGATGTGCGGGGAAAGATAAGGAGCAGGAAAAGTGTCGAGATGTGCGGGGAAAGAGAAGGAGCAGGAAAAGTGAAGAAATGTGCGGGGAAAGATAAGGAGCAGGAAAAGTGTCGAGATGTGCGGGGAAAGATAAGGAGCAGGAAAAGTGGCGAGATGTGCGGGGAAAAGAGAAGGAGCAGGAAAAGTGGCGAGATGTGCGGGGAAAGAGAAGGAGCAGGAAAAGTGACGAGATGTGCGGGGAAAGATAAGGAGCAGGAAAAGTGACGAGATGTGCGGGGAAAGAGAAGGAGCAGGAAAAGTGGCGAGATGTGCGGGGAAAGAGAAGGAGCAGGAAAAGTGAAGAAATGTGCGGGGAAAGAGAATGAGCAGGAAAAGTGTCGAGATGTGCGGGGAAAGAGAAGGAGCAGGAAAAGTGACGAGATGTGCGGGGAAAGATATGGAGCAGGAAAAGTGACGAGATGTGCGGGGAAAGAGAAGGAGCAGGAAAAGTGAAGAAATGTGCGGGGAAAGAGAAGGAGCAGGAAAAGTGAAGAAATGTGCGGGGAAAGAGAAGGAGCAGGAAAAGTGACGAGATCGGCGGGGAAAGAGAAGGAGCAGGAAAAGTGAAGAAATGTGCGGGGAAAGAGAAGGAGCAGGAAAAGTGAAGAAATGTGCGGGGAAAGAGAAGGAGCAGGAAAAGTGTCGAGATGTGCGGGGAAAGAGAAGGAGCAGGAAAAGTGAAGAAATGTGCGGGGAAAGAGAAGGAGCAGGAAAAGTGAAGAAATGTGCGGGGAAAGAGAAGGAGCAGGAAAAGTGACGAGATGTGCGGGGAAAGAGAAGGAGCAGGAAAAGTGAAGAAATGTGCGGGGAAAGAGAAGGAGCAGGAAAAGTGAAGAAATGTGCGGGGAAAGATAAGGAGCAGGAAAAGTGACGAGATGTGCGGGGAAAGAGAAGGAGCAGGAAAAGTGAAGAAATGTGCGGGGAAAGAGAAGGAGCAGGAAAAGTGAAGAAATGTGCGGGGAAAGAGAAGGAGCAGGAAAAGTGTCGAGATGTGCGGGGAAAGAGAAGGAGCAGGAAAAGTGAAGAAATGTGCGGAGAAAGAGAAGGAGCAGGAAAAGTGACGAGATGTGCGGGGAAAGAGAAGGAGCAGGAAAAGTGTCGAGATGTGCGGAGAAAGGGAAGGAGCAGGAAAAGTGACGAGATGTGCGGGGAAAGAGAAGGAGCAGGAAAAGTGTCGAGATGTGCGGGGAAAGAGAAGGAGCAGGTAAAATGGCGAGATGTGCGGAGAAAGAGAAGGAGCAGGAAAAGTGACGAGATGTGCGGGGAAAAGAGAAGGAGCAGGAAAAGTGTCGAGATGTGCGGAGAAAGGGAAGGAGCAGGAAAAGTGTCGAGATGTGCGGGGAAAGAGAAGGAGCAGGAAAAGTGACGAGATGTGCGGGGAAAGAGAAGGAGCAGGAAAAGTGTCGAAATGTACGGGGAAAGAGAAGGAGCAGGAAAAGTGGAGATGTGCGGGGAAAAGGAAGTAGCAGGAAAAGTGAAGAGATGTGCGGGGAAAGAGAAGGAGCAGGAAAAGTGGAGATGTGCGGGGAAAGAGAAGGAGCAGGAAAAGTGGCGAGATGTGCGGAGAAAGAGAAGGAGCAGGAAAAGTGGCAAGATGTGCGGAGAAAGAGAAGGAGCAGGAAAAGTGAAGAGATGTGCGGGGAAAGAGAAGGAGCAGGAAAAGTGTCGAGATGTGCGGGGAAAGAGAAAGAGCAGGAAAAGTGACGAGATGTGCGGGGAAAGAGAAGGAGCAGGAAAAGTGTCGAAATGTGCGGGGAAAGAGAAGGAGCAGGAAAAGTGGAGATGTGCGGGGAAAGAGAAGGAGCAGGAAAAGTGGCGAGATGTGCGGAGAAAGAGAAGGAGCAGGAAAAGTGAAGAGATGTGCGGGGAAAGAGAAGGAGCAGGAAAAGTGGAGATGTGCGGGGAAAGAGAAGGAGCAGGAAAAGTGGCGAGATGTGCGGAGAAAGAGAAGGAGCAGGAAAAGTGGCGAGATGTGCGGAGAAAGAGAAGGAGCAGGAAAAGTGGCGAGATGTGCGGAGAAAGAGAAAGAGCAGGAAAAGTGGCGAGATGTGCGGAGAAAGAGAAAGAGCAGGAAAAGTGAAGAGATGTGCGGGGAAAGAGAAGGAGCAGGAAAAGTGACGAGATGTGCGGGGAAAGGGAAAGAGCAGGAAAAGTGTCGAGATCTGCGGGGAAAGAGAAGGAGTAGGAAAAGTGAAGAGATGTGCGGGGAAAGAGAAGGAGCAGGAAAAGTGGCGAGATGTGCGGGGAAAGAGAAGGAGCAGGAAAAGTGTCGAGATGTGCGGAGAAAGAGAAGGAGCAGGAAAAGTGAAGAGATGTGCGGGGAAAGAGAATGAACAGGAAAAGTGAAGAAATGTGCGGGGAAAGAGAAGGAGCAGGAAAAGTGTCGAGATGTGCGGGGAAAGAGAAGGAGCAGGAAAAGTGTCGAGATGTGCGGGGAAAGAGAAAGAGCAGGAAAAGTGTCGAGATGTGCGGGGAAAGAGAAGGAGCAGGAAAAGTGTCGAGATGTGCGGGGAAAGATAAGGAGCAGGAAAAGTGTCGAGATGTGCGGGGAAAGATAAGGAGCAGGAAAAGTGACGAGATGTGCGGGGAAAGATAAGGAGCAGGAAAAGTGACGAGATGTGCGGGGAAAGATAAGGAGCAGGAAAAGTGACGAGATGTGCGGGGAAAGATAAGGAGCAGGAAAAGTGTCGAGATGTGCGGGGAAAGAGAAGGAGCAGGAAAAGTAAAGAGATGTGCGGGGAAAGAGAATGAACAGGAAAAGTGTCGAAATGTGCGGGGAAAGAGAAGGAGTAGGAAAAGTGAAGAGATGTGCGGGGAAAGAGAAGGAGCAGGAAAAGTGGCGAGATGTGCGGAGAAGGAGCAGGAAAAGTGTCGAGATGTGCGGGGAAAGAGAAGGAGCAGGAAAAGTGAAGAGATGTGCGGGGAAAGAGAATGAACAGGAAAAGTGAAGAAATGTGCGGGGAAAGAGAAGGAGCAGGAAAAGTGTCGAGATGTGCGGGGAAAGAGAAGGAGCAGGAAAAGTGAAGAGATGTGCGGGGAAAGAGAAGGAGCAGGAAAAGTGTCGAGATGTCCGGATGGAAAAAAGAGAAGGAGCAGGAAAAGTGAAGAGATGTCCGGACGAAAAAAAGAGAAGGAGCAGGATAAGTGTCGAGATGTCCGGACGGAAAAAAGAGAAGGAGCAGGAAAAAAGTGTCGAGATGTCCGGACGGGAAAAAAGAGAAGGAGCAGGAAAAGTGTCGAGATGTCCGGACGAAAAAAAGAGAAGGAGCAGGAAAAGTGTCGGAGATGTCCGGACGGAAAAAAGAGAAGGAGCAGGAAAAGTTTCGAGATGTCCGGACGGAAAAAAAGAAGGAATCGAGAAGTGAACTGGAGCTGTGCAGCTGCTGACCGACCTGAGATTCTGCCGAGCCCGTAGCCCTGTTTCCGGTAGCAGCAGGCTATGCAGAAGCTGGTTGTGAGGGCAGCTCCGACACACGCCATCAGGTGCCAGCTGAAGTGGATGGTAGCCAAGGTCAAGTTCACATGCTGGGTCTCGTCCCAAGACGGACCCAATGGGTTGTACAGGACAAACCCAATCTGGTCCGGAATGGGGGGGGGGGTATATATATTTATATATATTTTTTTTTATTTCTAGGAAATAACATTTTTACAAGAATAAATGAAATCGACTTATGTTGGTTTTTTTTTTTTCATATCTGTCTTTAACCGCTTATTAGAAAGCTTTGGATTTTCCTATGAAGTGCTTAAAAGTACGGGAATTCCTAGCCGCTGTATGATAAGGATTGTTCGAAAAGAATTCTGTAAACAGTTTTTAAATTTTACCAAATTAGTTTATTATTCCTTTTCGTAGATTCATTTACAAAACTGAATCTTTTATATTATTTGAATGACTTATTCCCAGCATAGTAGGACGTCTGTGCTTAGCTTCCTTCAAACAGAATATGATGAAATGTGGTGTAAACGTTTTATGTAATAAAGAGACGTTTTGCGATGCTTACGATCATTGACTTATTGATACCACTGGACAGGTTTAAAACGAAGCTTTAAGGCGGTGATAAAATCTCTCAATTGTCTTAATTTCAAAAGAAATTTCAACTGTTTATAGAATGGGATTAAAAGTGCGTCAGATTTTGGAAGAAACGAGAAAATCCCAAAGTTCGGGCACATAAATTCGCATAAAATTCTTACCAACTATTGTAGTGTTCGGGCTCTACAGCTGTGGCTTTAATCCGGAAAATAATTTAATTTCCCTACAAATTCCCATTTGTTTTAATATATTTTGTGTGAAAATTTTTTTGTTTTTTTTTTATCATCAATAAGTTTGTAACGCCATTATACACTCAAACAATGCACTGAGCTGCCTTTTCATACTACATGTTGTGTGCACGAGGAGAGGCTAAGCAAGAGAGAGAAAGCCAAATTTTTTTTCTCGCCTCTTTTTTTTTATTTGAAGACCTAAAATTAGATGGACAAAAAAGGAAGAAGGCAGCGTCTACCACCATATTTTTGTAGGTCCAGATCGAAATCATGATTAGATCTATCACATCCTAATTCTATATCTAGATCTAGATCTCAGATTAAAGTAAAGCTCTTGATCTAATAAAACGAAAACTGTAGACCTTAGATCTTAATGAAAAAAAAAGAGAAGAAAAGGGAAAAATTTAATGAGAGAGATTGACTAAGTGCCTGAAAGAGAGGAAGACAGAGAGAGGGGGGGGGGGAGAGAGAGAGAGAGAGAGAGAGAGAGAGAGAGAGAGAGAGAGAGAGAGAGAGAGAGAGAGAACACATAAACAAAGATATTGTAATGAATATCGGCTAAAGAAATAGTTTATCTGAAAGCGATTCGGATAGATAGAATAATATTGAGAGAAACAAAACGTTAAGATCTAGGCAGAGGAGAAAATCAAGATCGGAAGTTGAACTTGGAGGCTGTTGTTCAGTAAGTTTACTTGTAATCTGTCTCATTATTGATACCAGTGTGCTTTTAATTTTTTAAAGCTCACACTATATGGAAGATACACAACGAATTGTGACTTTTTTTTAAATTATGAAATTGCAGTAGATTCATGAAACATCGCTGATATTTCTATTCCATTAAGAATATCATTACAGAAAACTGAAGCAGGCAAATCAGTTCTCTATCGATTTTTGAGTAGCCAAGCTTACCCTCTTTAATCGTCACATGACTTGCTAGCCGCAATAGTTTGTTGACTGCTTGTCATTGGTTGAGATTTACATCTATATCAAAATCTAGCAAACCAGCTTATAGGTTATAAAACGAACTGTATAATGGCAACAAGTATAAGGGTGCTTGATTCGAAGAGATTAAAATGGGTGATTTTGGCATGCTTGAGGCTCTAGATCTACGTATCTCTCATATAAAACATTTTAAAAAAACCTTTAAAATTGCATTTAAACGGGAAATTTACAACCTCACATTAATTATTTTGTTAGAAAATATGCTAAACTTTTATTTCCTGAAAAAAATTACGATATTTTCAGCCCCACTTTCGAATATCAAGGTTTTCTCGAATCGAGCTGTGCCGCAAAACGTCTCATTTTGTGGCGACGCTTCACATTTACCTATTTCATACTTTAATTCTGTAACAGTGGTAGTAACATGGAACAAAGTAAGTGTTAATAGCTCGATAGTGTCATGCCATGTTACCACATGGCAGCCTGCAGAAAACAGTCCTCACAGGTAGAATAGATGGTAGAAGAGGAAGGGACAGATCCAGACGTCGGTGGTACGACCACATCAAAGAATGGACTGGCAACCAGCTCTACACGAACATCAGGCTAGCCCAGGATCATCTGATTTGGAGAAGCGTGCCGAGTCGAAACCCCGGAATGGCCCTCAACAGCCAGGATGACAAGGACAACAACAACGACAACAACAACACAGGTGGCTTTGTCCTGCCACGACGCCAGGAACCACTACAATGGCACAACCTGTAGAGTTATTTCATCACACGAAGAACAATATTCTACATGCGCCACGCCCCCCTGCCCAAACAAAAAGTCTGCTTGTATAACGTTTCCTGCATTCTCCGACATTTTTTTTTATTTTTCTCTGACACCACATCCTGAGAGAAGTTTTCATACCTGGCTCACAATCAAACCTTACCTGCCCCATCCAGGTGCCCTTCAGCACAATGGCCGTACCACGCATGATGGGAAGCATCACGTGACGCCTGGCCTTGGCCTCCGCCATGACTGTCAGCAGCGCCATCACCACGGCCAAGATGAAGAGGACGTGCAGCCGCTGCTCCAGGAGACTGCGGCCGTGCAGGTGGAAATAGAATACCATCGCCTCGACCAGGAAGAAGCAGGCGTTAGCGGCGTAATCCCAGCCGTCCATGATGGGCACACCGTAGTGGAGCAACAACTGGGGGGAGATGGAGGGGGAGGGGGAGTGAGGGATGGTCAGTGGAAAAAGGGAGGGAAAGAGGAGAGAGGTGGCCAGTGGAAGGAGGAAGCAGGCGTTGGTGGTGTAATCCCAGCTGTCCATAGTGGGCTCGCCGTAGTGGACCTACAACCGGGGAAGGGACGTACAGCAGCAGAGAGGAAGGAAGAGAAAGAGACATACAGACAGAGATAGAGAAAGAAGGGGGAGGTAGTCAGTGGAAGAAAGAAGGGAGAGAGACAGACAGACAGAGAAAGAGTGGAGAAACGGTTAGAGGAAGAAGAAATGGAGAGAGAAAGAGAGAGAGAGAGAGAGAGAGAGAGAGAGAGAGAGAGAGAGAGAGAGAGAGAGAGAGAGAGAGAGAGAGAAAGGGGTGGGTGGTCAGTGGAAGGAGGAAGGGAAAGAGAGAGAGAAAGAAAGAGAGAAAGAGAGAGAGAGAGAGAGAGAGAGAGAGAGAGGGGGGGGGGGTGGGTGGTCAGTGGAAGGAGGAAGGGAAAGAGAGAGAGAAAGAAAGAGAGAGAGAGAGAGAGAGAGAGAGAGAGAGAAAGAGAGAGCGAGACAGATAGACAGAAAGATGAGAGACAATAAATTGGGAATGGAGAAAATGATAGAGAAATGGGAGAGGAACGGCAAGAGGGAGAAATAGAGAGTAAAATAGATACAGATTAAAGAGGTACAGAAACAGAGAAATAAAGCGAGAGAGGAAGGGAGGAAATCAGAAGTAAAATAAATAAGCCTAAGAATGAGTATGTATGGGGGGGAGGTGCCTCCTTGTGGTGCAAGTCATGTTGAGATTTAACCTAATTCATGACCTTCACTCTGTTAAAAACAAGTTTTTATAATAATGGAAGTGACACCTTCCCCACTCAAAAGAATCTATTATTTTACAGCCTGAACAAATGCCAACGTTAAATTGTTCTTCATCTGTGACAGCTTAGTTAGATCTTACATGGATTTCTTTTTCTATTTTGAGGATTTTTTAGATAGTTTCAAAATTAATTTTTCCAATAAGAGACGAAATTGTTATTATTTTTTTTTCTTAAGAGCGGATAATTCAATTGACAAAATATTTCAATACTTTGTCAGTTTTACATTTTAAGAAAAACAGATCTGTTCTTGAGCTTCCAAGGAAGTAAAAGGAACATTAATATTGAAGCGAAATTTGTCATTGAACTGTTCCAAGTTTTATTAAAAGTGCATTATATGTCTGTTTGGAAGAATGCAGAAATATATCTTATATCTATGACATATCTGGGTGAATGACTTTCCACGAATGATAACCAAGTGAAGGTTTGATTAGCAAGAAATCATTTGAATCATTTGACTGGTCACACAAGCTCCAAGAGGAAAAAGATTGTCTGATAGTTCACTAATCATGGACTAGCAAGAAATCATTTGAATCATTTTGATTAGTCTCACAAGCTCCAATAGAGGAAAAAGATTGTCTGATAGTTCCATTATCATGGCTTAGCAAGAAATGATTTGAATCATTTTGATTGTTCACACAAACTCCAATAGGTGAAAAAATTGTTTCCCCTCAATAGGTGGACAGTGAAATCACTTAACAGTTGATGTCGGCTATAATGATTAAACTGTTCACGAGAAGATTTTCTTAGCGGTATTGTATAAATTCTTGTGGTAGAGAACAAGCATTGTTTGAAACGGAGATTCTAAAATTAGTGAGAAGAGTTGGAACTTAATTTTCCCCATTTAGCTTTGTTTTTTAAAATAGCATGGCATCTTCCTCATAAACTGATCACCACAGAAAATAAAAGGGAAATAAATTTTGGATGTCTACAAAGAAACTTCTTACCTCAGTAACGCCAGAGAGAGTAAAGGGGAGAGAAATTTCGGATGTCTGCAAAATTAAACTGCTCCCCTTAGTAACACCAGAGAAACAGAGAGAACAAATGGGAGAGAAATACTGGATGTCTACAAAAAACAATGCCCACCTCAGTAGCATCAGAGAAAGAGAGAGAATAAATGGGAGAGAAATACTGGATGTCTGCAAAGAACAATGCCCACCTCAGAAGCATCAGAGAAAGAGAGAGAATAAATGGAAGAGAAATACTGGATGTCTGCAAAAAACAATGCCCACCTCAGTAGCATCAGAGAAAGAGAGAGAATAAATGGGAGAGAAATACTGGATGTCTGCAAAAAACAATGCCCACCTCAGTAGCATCAGAGAAAGAGAGAGAATAAATGGGAGAGAATAGACAGCTCCCCTCAGTAACAGCAGAGAGACAGAGAGAATAAAGGGGAAAGAAATACTGGATGTCTACAAAAAACAATGCCCACCTCAGTAACAGCAGAGAGACAGAGAGAATAAAGGGGAAAGAAATACTGGATGTCTACAAAAAACAAAGCCCACCTCAGTAACACCAGAGAGACAGAGAAAATTAAAAGAAGAGAAATCTGATTGTCTACAAATAGACTGCTCCCCTCAGTAACACCAGAGAGACAGAGAGAATTAAAATAAGAGAAATCTGATTGTCTACAAATAGACTACTCACCTCAGTCACACCAGAGAGAATGAAGGGGAGAGAATAGACTACTCACCTCAGTCACACCAGAGAGAATGAAGGGGAGAGAATAGACTGCTCACCTCAGTCACACCAGAGAGAATGAAGGGGAGAGAATAAACTGCTCACCTCAGTCACACCAGAGAGAATGAAGGGGAGAGAATAGACTGCTCACCTCAGTCACACCAGAGAGAATGAAGGGGAGAGAATAGACTGCTCACCTCAGTCACACCAGAGAGAATGAAGGGGAGAGAATAGACTGCTCACCTCAGTCACACCAGAGAGAATGAAGGGGAGAGAATAGACTGCTCACCTCAGTCACACCAGAGAGAATGAAGGGGAGAGAATAGACTGCTCACCTCAGTCACACCAGAGAGAATGAAGGGGAGAGAATAGACTGCTCACCTCAGTCACACCAGAGAGAATGAAGGGGAGAGAATAGACTGCTCACCTCAGTCACACCAGAGAGAATGAAGGGAGAGAATAAACTGCTCACCTCAGTCACACCAGAGAGAATGAAGGGGAGAGAATAGACTGCTCACCTCAGTCACACCAGAGAGAATGAAGGGGAGAGAATAGACTGCTCACCTCAGTCACACCAGAGAGAATGAAGGGGAGAGAATAGACTGCTCACCTCAGTCACACCAGAGAGAATGAAGGGGAGAGAATAGACTGCTCACCTCAGTCACACCAGAGAGAATGAAGGGGAGAGAATAGACTGCTCACCTCAGTCACACCAGAGAGAATGAAGGGGAGAGAATAGACTGCTCACCTCAGTCACACCAGAGAGAATGAAGGGGAGAGAATAAACTGCTCACCTCAGTCACACCAGAGAGAATGAAGGGGAGAGAATAAACTGCTCACCTCAGTCACACCAGAGAGAATGAAGGGGAGAGAATAGACTGCTCACCTCAGTCACACCAGAGAGAATGAAGGGGAGAGAATAGACTGCTCACCTCAGTCACACCAGAGAGAATGAAGGGGAGAGAATAAACTGCTCACCTCAGTCACACCAGAGAGAATGAAGGGGAGAGAATAAACTGCTCACCTCAGTCACACCAGAGAGAATGAAGGGGAGAGAATAAACTGCTCACCTCAGTCACACCAGAGAGAATGAAGGGGAGAGAATAAACTGCTCACCTCAGTCACACCAGAGAGAATGAAGGGGAGAGAATAAACTGCTCACCTCAGTCACACCAGAGAGAATGAAGGGGAGAGAATAAACTGCTCACCTCAGTCACACCAGAGAGAATGAAGGGGAGAGAATAAACTGCTCACCTCAGTCACACTAGAGAGAATGAAGGGGAGAGAATAAACTGCTCACCTCAGTCACACCAGAGAGAATGAAGGGGAGAGAATAGACTGCTCACCTCAGTCACACCAGAGAGAATGAAGGGGAGAGAATAGACTGCTCACCTCAGTCACACTAGAGAGAATGAAGGGGAGAGAATAGACTGCTCACCTCAGTCACACCAGAGAGAATGAAGGGGAGAGAATAAACTGCTCACCTCAGTCACACCAGAGAGAATGAAGGGGAGAGAATAGACTGCTCACCTCAGTCACACCAGAGAGAATGAAGGGGAGAGAATAGACTGCTCACCTCAGTCACACCAGAGAGAATGAAGGGGAGAGAATAAACTGCTCACCTCAGTCACACCAGAGAGAATGAAGGGGAGAGAATAAACTGCTCACCTCAGTCACACCAGAGAGAATGAAGGGGAGAGAATAAACTGCTCACCTCAGTCACACCAGAGAGAATGAAGGGGAGAGAATAAACTGCTCACCTCAGTCACACCAGAGAGAATGAAGGGGAGAGAATAAACTGCTCACCTCAGTCACACCAGAGAGAATGAAGGGGAGAGAATAGACTGCTCACCTCAGTCACACCAGAGAGAATGAAGGGGAGAGAATAGACTGCTCACCTCAGTCACACCAGAGAGAATGAAGGGGAGAGAATAGACTGCTCACCTCAGTCACACCAGAGAGAATGAAGGGGAGAGAATAGACTGCTCACCTCAGTCACACCAGAGAGAATGAAGGGGAGAGAATAGACTGCTCACCTCAGTCACACCAGAGAGAATGAAGGGGAGAGAATAGACTGCTCACCTCAGTCACACCAGAGAGAATGAAGGGGAGAGAATAGACTGCTCACCTCAGTCACACCAGAGAGAATGAAGGGGAGAGAATAAACTGCTCACCTCAGTCACACCAGAGAGAATGAAGGGGAGAGAATAGACTGCTCACCTCAGTCACACCAGAGAGAATGAAGGGGAGAGAATAGACTGCTCACCTCAGTCACACCAGAGAGAATGAAGGGGAGAGAATAGACTGCTCACCTCAGTCACACCAGAGAGAATGAAGGGGAGAGAATAGACTGCTCACCTCAGTCACACCAGAGAGAATGAAGGGGAGAGAATAGACTGCTCACCTCAGTCACACCAGAGAGAATGAAGGGGAGAGAATAAACTGCTCACCTCAGTCACACCAGAGAGAATGAAGGGGAGAGAATAGACTGCTCACCTCAGTCACACCAGAGAGAATGAAGGGGAGAGAATAGACTGCTCACCTCAGTCACACCAGAGAGAATGAAGGGGAGAGAATAAACTGCTCACCTCAGTCACACCAGAGAGAATGAAGGGGAGAGAATAAACTGCTCACCTCAGTCACACCAGAGAGAATGAAGGGAGAGAATAAACTGCTCACCTCAGTCACACCAGAGAGAATGAAGGGGAGAGAATAAACTGCTCACCTCAGTCACACCAGAGAGAATGAAGGGGAGAGAATAGACTGCTCACCTCAGTCACACCAGAGAGAATGAAGGGGAGAGAATAGACTGCTCACCTCAGTCACACCAGAGAGAATGAAGGGGAGAGAATAGACTGCTCACCTCAGTCACACCAGAGAGAATGAAGGGGAGAGAATAGACTGCTCACCTCAGTCACACCAGAGAGAATGAAGGGGAGAGAATAGACTGCTCACCTCAGTCACACCAGAGAGAATGAAGGGGAGAGAATAGACTGCTCACCTCAGTCACACCAGAGAGAATGAAGGGGAGAGAATAGACTGCACACCTCAGTCACACCAGAGAGAATGAATGGGAGAAAATAGACTGCTCACCTCAGTCACACCAGAGAGAATGAAGGGGAGAGAATAGACTGCTCACCTCAGTCACACCAGAGAGAATGAAGGGGAGAGAATAGACTGCTCACCTCAGTCACACCAGAGAGAATGAAGGGGAGAGAATAGACTGCTCACCTCAGTCACACCAGAGAGAATGAAGGGGAGAGAATAAACTGCTCACCTCAGTCACACCAGAGAGAATGAAGGGGAGAGAATAGACTGCTCACCTCAGTCACACCAGAGAGAATGAAGGGGAGAGAATAGACTGCTCACCTCAGTCACACCAGAGAGAATGAAGGGGAGAGAATAAACTGCTCACCTCAGTCACACCAGAGAGAATGAAGGGGAGAGAATAAACTGCTCACCTCAGTCACACCAGAGAGAATGAAGGGGAGAGAATAAACTGCTCACCTCAGTCACACCAGAGAGAATGAAGGGGAGAGAATAAACTGCTCACCTCAGTCACACCAGAGAGAATGAAGGGGAGAGAATAAACTGCTCACCTCAGTCACACCAGAGAGAATGAAGGGGAGAGAATAGACTGCTCACCTCAGTCACACCAGAGAGAATGAAGGGGAGAGAATAAACTGCTCACCTCAGTCACACCAGAGAGAATGAAGGGGAGAGAATAGACTGCTCACCTCAGTCACACCAGAGAGAATGAAGGGGAGAGAATAGACTGCTCACCTCAGTCACACCAGAGAGAATGAAGGGGAGAGAATAGACTGCTCACCTCAGTCACACCAGAGAGAATGAAGGGGAGAGAATAGACTGCTCACCTCAGTCACACCAGAGAGAATGAAGGGGAGAGAATAGACTGCTCACCTCAGTCACACCAGAGAGAATGAAGGGGAGAGAATAGACTGCTCACCTCAGTCACACCAGAGAGAATGAAGGGGAGAGAATAGACTGCTCACCTCAGTCACACCAGAGAGAATGAAGGGGAGAGAATAGACTGCTCACCTCAGTCACACCAGAGAGAATGAAGGGAGAGAATAGACTGCTCACCTCAGTCACACCAGAGAGAATGAAGGGGAGAGAATAGACTGCTCACCTCAGTCACACCAGAGAGAATGAAGGGGAGAGAATAGACTGCTCACCTCAGTCACACCAGAGAGAATGAAGGGGAGAGAATAGACTGCTCACCTCAGTCACACCAGAGAGAATGAAGGGGAGAGAATAAACTGCTCACCTCAGTCACACCAGAGAGAATGAAGGGGAGAGAATAAACTGCTCACCTCAGTCACACCAGAGAGAATGAAGGGGAGAGAATAAACTGCTCACCTCAGTCACACCAGAGAGAATGAAGGGGAGAGAATAAACTGCTCACCTCAGTCACACTAGAGAGAATGAAGGGGAGAGAATAAACTGCTCACCTCAGTCACACCAGAGAGAATGAAGGGGAGAGAATAGACTGCTCACCTCAGTCACACCAGAGAGAATGAAGGGGAGAGAATAGACTGCTCACCTCAGTCACACCAGAGAGAATGAAGGGGAGAGAATAGACTGCTCACCTCAGTCACACCAGAGAGAATGAAGGGGAGAGAATAAACTGCTCACCTCAGTCACACTAGAGAGAATGAAGGGGAGAGAATAAACTGCTCACCTCAGTCACACCAGAGAGAATGAAGGGGAGAGAATAGACTGCTCACCTCAGTCACACCAGAGAGAATGAAGGGGAGAGAATAGACTGCTCACCTCAGTCACACCAGAGAGAATGAAGGGGAGAGAATAGACTGCTCACCTCAGTCACACCAGAGAGAATGAAGGGGAGAGAATAGACTGCTCACCTCAGTCACACCAGAGAGAATGAAGGGGAGAGAATAGACTGCTCACCTCAGTCACACCAGAGAGAATGAAGGGGAGAGAATAGACTGCTCACCTCAGTCACACCAGAGAGAATGAAGGGGAGAGAATAGACTGCTCACCTCAGTCACACCAGAGAGAATGAAGGGGAGAGAATAGACTGCTCACCTCAGTCACACCAGAGAGAATGAAGGGGAGAGAATAGACTGCTCACCTCAGTCACACCAGAGAGAATGAAGGGGAGAGAATAGACTGCTCACCTCAGTCACACCAGAGAGAATGAAGGGGAGAGAATAGACTGCTCACCTCAGTCACACCAGAGAGAATGAAGGGGAGAGAATAGACTGCTCACCTCAGTCACACCAGAGAGAATGAAGGGGAGAGAATAGACTGCTCACCTCAGTCACACCAGAGAGAATGAAGGGGAGAGAATAGACTGCTCACCTCAGTCACACCAGAGAGAATGAAGGGGAGAGAATAGACTGCTCACCTCAGTCACACCAGAGAGAATGAAGGGGAGAGAATAGACTGCTCACCTCAGTCACACCAGAGAGAATGAAGGGGAGAGAATAGACTGCTCACCTCAGTCACACCAGAGAGAATGAAGGGGAGAGAATAGACTGCTCACCTCAGTCACACCAGAGAGAATGAAGGGGAGAGAATAGACTGCTCACCTCAGTCACACCAGAGAGAATGAAGGGGAGAGAATAGACTGCTCACCTCAGTCACACCAGAGAGAATGAAGGGGAGAGAATAGACTGCTCACCTCAGTCACACCAGAGAGAATGAAGGGGAGAGAATAGACTGCTCACCTCAGTCACACCAGAGAGAATGAAGGGGAGAGAATAGACTGCTCACCTCAGTCACACCAGAGAGAATGAAGGGAGATAATAGACTGCTCACCTCAGTCACACCAGAGAGAATGAAGGGGAGAGAATAGACTGCTCACCTCAGTCACACCAGAGAGAATGAAGGGGAGAGAATAGACTGCTCACCTCAGTCACACCAGAGAGAATGAAGGGGAGAGAATAGACTGCTCACCTCAGTCACACCAGAGAGAATGAAGGGGAGAGAATAGACTGCTCACCTCAGTCATACCAGTGCAGAGAGAATGAAGGGGAGAGAATAAACTGCTCACCTCAGTCACACCAGAGAGAATGAAGGGGAGAGAATAGACTGCTCACCTCAGTCACACCAGAGAGAATGAAGGGGAGAGAATAGACTGCTCACCTCAGTCACACTAGAGAGAATGAAGGGGAGAGAATAGACTGCTCACCTCAGTCACACCAGAGAGAATGAAGGGGAGAGAATAAACTGCTCACCTCAGTCACACCAGAGAGAATGAAGGGGAGAGAATAGACTGCTCACCTCAGTCACACCAGAGAGAATGAAGGGGAGAGAATAGACTGCTCACCTCAGTCACACCAGAGAGAATGAAGGGGAGAGAATAGACTGCTCACCTCAGTCACACCAGAGAGAATGAAGGGGAGAGAATAGACTGCTCACCTCAGTCACACCAGAGAGAATGAAGGGGAGAGAATAGACTGCTCACCTCAGTCACACCAGAGAGAATGAAGGGGAGAGAATAAACTGCTCACCTCAGTCACACCAGAGAGAATGAAGGGGAGAGAATAGACTGCTCACCTCAGTCACACTAGAGAGAATGAAGGGGAGAGAATAGACTGCTCACCTCAGTCACACCAGAGAGAATGAAGGGGAGAGAATAGACTGCTCACCTCAGTCACACCAGAGAGAATGAAGGGGAGAGAATAGACTGCTCACCTCAGTCACACCAGAGAGAATGAAGGGGAGAGAATAGACTGCTCACCTCAGTCACACCAGAGAGAATGAAGGGGAGAGAATAGACTGCTCACCTCAGTCACACTAGAGAGAATGAAGGGGAGAGAATAGACTGCTCACCTCAGTCACACCAGAGAGAATGAAGGGGAGAGAATAGACTGCTCACCTCAGTCACACCAGAGAGAATGAAGGGGAGAGAATAGACTGCTCACCTCAGTCACACCAGAGAGAATGAAGGGGAGAGAATAGACTGCTCACCTCAGTCACACCAGAGAGAATGAAGGGGAGAGAATAGACTACTCACCTCAGTCACACCAGAGAGAATGAAGGGGAGAGAAATCGTGACGTGCTGCCAGTTGTTCATGTGCGACTTGTCTTGACCTTTCATTGTGTAGCCATAGGTCAATTCGGTAATGATGTATCCACACGGAACTGCAACCTAGAGCGCAAGGTGGGTGAGGGGGTGGGGTTGAAGAGGGGATACAAAAAATATTTCATGATTTATATTGTTCCCCTAAATGATACTGCACTGTATTTCATTTCCCTTTATTATTATGCTTTTCCGCTGTTTTAATGTTTTGTTTCCTCTAGCATATAATTATTTTCAAATAAATTTTATCTCTCTCATTCTACGTTTCAGTGCTTTGCACAAGGATTTCTTTCTTATTATTACTACTGTAACAATCTTCACCGCAAAACGTGGGGCCGCAAGTTTTAATTCTCGGCCTAATAGAAGAGGCCGAGTGCAAAATGGCTACAACCTCTACAGTCACACAGACTGTGAAGCTCCTGTCCAGTCTTAAGGTGAGTAAAGTCAGATTCTAACTCATCAACATAGACCAATCCTTTTCATATATATATATATATATATATATATATATATATATATATATATATAACCAAGCTCAGGGATTTTTTTTTGTTGTTGTTTGTGGGGGGGGGTTTTTGTACGCTATACAGTACATATTTTACCCTCGATATTTCTCTCTCCCAACGTTAACTATAAGTCCCTTTACTTTAGCAGAGCTAGTTCTTAATGTTAACTATAAGTCCTTTACTTTAGCAGAGCTAGTTCTTAATGTTAACTATAAGTCCCTTTACTTTAGCAGAGCTAGTTCTTAATGTTAACTATAAGTCCCTTTACTTTAGCAGAGCTAGTTCTAAATGTTAACTATAAGTCCCTTTACTTTAGCAGAGCTAGTTCTTAATGTTAACTATAAGTCCCTTTACTTTAGCAGAGCTAGTTCTAAATGTTAACTATAAGTCCCTTTACTTTAGCAGAGCTAGTTCTAAATGTTAACTATAAGTCCCTTTACTTTAGCAGAGCTAGTTCTAAATGTTAACTATAAGTCCCTTTACTTTAGCAGAGCTAGTTCTAAATGTTAACTATAAGTCCCTTTACTTTAGCAGAGCTAGTTCTAAATGTTAACTATAAGTCCCTTTACTTTAGCAGAGCTAGTTCTAAATGTTAACTATAAGTCCCTTTACTTTAGTAGAGCTAGTTCTAAATGTTAACTATAAGTCCCTTTACTGTAGCAGAGCTAGTTCTCAATAGTTCACTCATCAGAAGTTTGGAAACGTTTTAATGAAATAGTTCTATCAACAGATTAGCTTGTATCTGAATGTAAGGCCAATCAGGCTGGCCCACCAGTATTACCTTTAAGATCGAGTCAATAGGTATATTTCTAAAGCGCCCTGGGAAGAAGTCAGCGGGGAACCCCATACTGGACTCGAACTTCACACCCCTGACGCGGCACTGGTGCAGGCGCCGGAGAGATTGGATCACGTACCAGGAGCCCAGGATCAGATAGGGCACTCCGACATACGTGTGGCCCTCAAAAGTCCCCATCGTAAAGTTCTAGTTACTGCAGCGTTGATCAGTCTTGAGTTTTGTTGTTTTAGAGGAAAAATCTGAAATATTGAGTTCCTAAGATGGAGAAGGGGGACAGAAAGCGATTGGTGAATCGGGAAATAAATATGTGTAATGATGATGGTGGTGATTATAAAGATGATGTTGATGATGATGATGAGGAGGAGGAGGACATAGATGACGTTGGTGATGATGATGAGGAGGAGGAGGACGAGGATGAAGAAGAAGAAGATGATGATGATTATGATGATGATGATGATGATGATGATGATGATGATGATGATGATGATGATGATGATGATGATGATAATGATGATGTTGATGATGATAATGATGATCATGATGATGATGATGATGATCATGATCATGATGATTATGATGATAATGATGATCATAATGATTATGATGATCATGATGATCATGATGATTATGATGTTCATGATGATTATGATGATAATGATGATCATATATGATGATTATGATGATTATGATGATCATGATGATAATGATGATGATGATAATAATAATAATAATGATCATGATGATTATGATGATCATGATGATAATGATGATGATGATAATAATAATAATAATGATCATGATGATTATGATGATCATGATGATTATGATGACCCGGTCTGGTACTTCTACATCTCACTGTCCGTCTCACTGTGAGCTTTGATGTTACATTGTTCTCATGAACTATAAAGTAATTGTTGTGTTTCTCTCTTTTCCTTTGTAAGTTTAGCCTACATGGCCAGAATAACCGCTCCCTAATAATAAATATTGTTATTATTATTATTATTATTATTATTATTATTATTATTATTATTATTATTATTATTATTATTATTATTATTATTATTATTATTATTATTATTATTATTATTATTATTATTATTATTATTATTATTATTATTATTATTATTATTATTATAGATTTTGTAAGAAATGATAAAAGTATTAAAAATGATAATGATAAATGTAATAGCTGCAGTAACCATAACAACAATAATGATAAATTACATTAATTTATAGAGCGCTTTCCAATAACATTGAAATCTCAAAAGCTTTACACGAAAACATAAGGATAATGATTTTCAGAAATGACTTGAATATGTAAAAATTACTAAATAGATAAAATTTTATAACATATATGTTCAAAGGATGAGTGTATAAAGAATTTGCGCAAATTAAAAAAGAATGATTTCGAAAATCTAAATGAACGAATTTCGAAATATGAAACTGTATTGAAAAGTTCTACTAATGATATCAAAATAAGAAATTGGTTTTAAAAATAAACATTTCTAAGAAGTGATAAATAAACAACAAAAATGCTTCTCAATTTAACATTACATTTTCGATTGGAAAGTAAGAGGAATCTAGAAAGATACTCTAAAACAAAATTATCCAACCTCTCCTTGCTCGGCGGTGATATAAGAATTTTTTAAACAAGGCAACAAACAATGGGCAGAACTTGCGTCCACTTTATGTTGATGCTAAAGATCTAATACTTACTAGCTATTTAAGAAAAAGTGAAATAGGAGAAATCGACTGATATATTCAGTATTTTCCAAATCTATTTTAAGATCTTTTTAAATGGATGAAGAAGACTTGCGTTCAACGCTAAAAAGTGCATAATGGTGTACTGCCTTCTGGGTATTCATAGCTGTGCATTATTAAAAGCTAAATAAAAGTTTTTTAAAAAATCTATTGATAAGAAAAAGTTTGGATTCAACATATCAATAAGCCAACTGTTCTTGAAATTCTTACTCCTTAATTTTGTTTTATTTTATTATTATTTTTTTTTTAATATTAAGTGGGAAAAGGATGAAATGGAAAAGCGCCGTACTTACCAACAAAACGTTAGCCCTTCTAATTCTTTCCCAAACAAGTCTTATTAATTTTGATTTTTCTTTTAATTTCTGTAATAAAATGTAGTCGTTGAGGCCCGATGCTTGTGGTTTGTCACAGTCTGCACACGAAAAGAATTAGTTTGTTGGGCTGAACCCAACTTCGATGTCGGGGCGTGGATTGATGATGAAAATGTTATGGCTTGCCTGATAACCTTTGATCGGTCAGCCAAGCCATAAAATCTAATTAATGTATAGAGGCCTCGTCGATTGGCCTGCGACTTTTGTCCTAATCTTGACAAAGCAGCTGCGGCGGACAAGATCGTGAGGTGAGTGTAACTGGGAGGGAGGGGGAGGGGAGAGGAAGGGGGAAGGTTAGGTTACTATTATTCTCTTGATTTATGCTAGGAACGGGACGCAACGTCATGTCAACCAAGAGAACGAAAACCAATATATCGGTGTGCCAAATGCGCCATTGATGTAGATCATTGTAAAAAAAAAATAAAGAATAGAACAAAACTATCACAATGGGAAAACTAATCAAAGCCGAATTTAAAAATTCATCTCAGCCAAGCCTGTAAGGGAGAAATTTTTCGATGATTTAATTGTGCTACACCCTAAACAGCGGAGTTGCTCGGGCATCCTCATTACAAGACTCACAGCGGCTAAGAGAGGAGTTTACAGTTAACCAAAACATGTTATCTGCATCCATAAAACGTACAGACTGTAGCTACTTTGAGATGCTCTGATTGTTGTGTATAGAGGAGGGGATACGGGAAGGGCGGTTAAGAGGATAACTGGTTATAAAAAAAGATATGGAAGAACGAAGGTCGATCCTCAGTTTATTCTGCTCCGTTCTTTTTGTACTATTAATAGATTAGGGGGGGGGGGGGGTAGAAGATAACTGTTTCTAACAAAGAAATAGAAGAACGAAGGTCTCACCTTAGTCTATTCTGCTCCGTTATATTTGTACTATTATCTTAATAGTTTTAAATTAAAAGTTCCAATAAAAATCATGTCTTTTAACGCTGTGTGGATAGGAAGACTTAGAGGATTTCAATAGAACCCGAAGTGAAGTGGTAAGTCTTGTTGTCATTCTAGTCCTACTTATCTTATGATTGTGACAATCAGGCCATTCGAAAAAAACAACCGGTAGAAATCAGCAATAAACGATGGACAGAATGATCTTTTCACAACATAAAACCTCAACACAATGAGAAAATTGCCGTAAGCTTGGTGGGTTGTGAGAAGCCAATGAAAGAAAGTTATTGCATCTACTCTACGTGAGATGGCTGTTGCTTTTCCTGTACCGTACGCTTCTCCTCAAACAGCCGTAAAATACCACTTGGCTTCAGTAGGTTGACACTCATAGTTGGGAGAAGGAAATAGCTCTCTCTCTCTCTCTCTCTCTCTCTCTCTCTCTCTCTCTCTCTCTCTCTCTCTATATATATATATATATATATATATATATATATATATACTATATCTCACTCTGTCTCTCTTTCTCTTTCTTTCGCTCTCTCTTTCTGTCTGTCTGTCTTTCTCTCTCTCTCTCTCTCTCTCTCTCTCTCTCTCTCTCTCTCTCTCTCTATATATATATATATATATATATATATATATATATATATACTATATCTCACTCTGTCTCTCTTTCTCTTTCTTTCGCTCTCTCTTTCTGTCTGTCTGTCTTTCTCTCTCTCTCTCTCTCTCTCTCTCTCTCTCTCTCTCTCTCTCTATCTATCTATCTATTTATCTATCTATCTATCTATCTCACTCTGTCTCTCTTTCTCTTTTTTTCGCTCTCTCTTTCTGGTTGTCTGTCTGTCTCTCTTTCTCTTTCTCTCTCTCTTTCTCGCTCTCCCTCTCTCTCTCTCTCTCTCTCTCTCTCTCTCTCTCTCTCTCTCTCTCTCTCTCTCTCTCTCTCTCTCTCTCTTTTGCGTGTAATACATGTAGATCAGTACAGGATACTCAGTTAATTTAAGTGTGAGTAATTACAGACTGGTGCCGAGTAGCTTTTCACAGTGCTTGTGGTCCTCTCGAGTTACTGTTTCAAGTCATACGAATTGGTACAACCAGTAGGTCTGTTTGATGCCTGGGAACATGACGAATTACAATGACGTCAATGACTGGTGATGCACCCGATACCTATAGAGAATGCGATTATACAAAAACTTATGTCCCTTTGTTGGAAGCCGTCGTGAGTTATGTTCAACAATCAAAAGTATTTTGAAGAACTATGCAAAACTAAATAATTTTATTTTAAATATTCTCATGTACACATTTAATTATATTTCATTTTTTTTACTCTAAATTTCACACCAATGCGATTTCTTGCAGAAGCTATTGCTTGAGACGCTAACGATGACTTAAAGTAGACCAATGGCTTCCAACTAGGTAGCATAACTCTTTGTGAAATCTCATTCCCTATCGAGAGCCGTTGAGTTTCTTCCAGCTCAGGGTATGACTGGTTGGATGATAGACGGCTCAGGGTATGGCTGGTTGGATGATAGACAGCTCATGGTATGGCTGGTTGGATGATAGACAGCTCAGGGTATGGCTGGTTGGATGATAGACATCTCAGGGTATGGCTGGTTGGATGATAGACATCTCAGGGTATGGCTGGTTGGATGATAGACAGCTCAGGGTATGGCTGGTTGGATGATAGACATCTCAGGGTATGGCTGGTTGGATGATAGACAGCTCAGGGTATGGCTGGTTGGATGATAGACAGCTCAGGGTATGGCTGGTTGGATGATAGACAGCTCAGGGTATGGCTGGTTGGATGATAGACAGCTCAGGGTATGGCTGGTTGGATGATAGACAGCTCAGGGTATGGCTGGTTGGATGATAGACAGCTCAGGGTATGGCTGGTTGGATGATAGACAGCTCAGGGTATGGCTGGTTGGATGATAGACAGCTCAGGGTATGGCTGGTTGGATGATAGACAGCTCAGGGTATGGCTGGTTGGATGATAGACAGCTCAGGGTATGGCTGGTTGGATGATAGACAGCTCAGGGTATGGCTGGTTGGATGATAGACAGCTCAGGGTATGGCTGGTTGGATGATAGACAGCTCAGGGTATGGCTGGTTGGATGATAGACAGCTCAGGGTATGGCTGGTTGGATGATAGACAGCTCAGGGTATGGCTGGTTGGATGATAGACAGCTCAGGGTATGGCTGGTTGGATGATAGACAGCTCAGGGTATGGCTGGTTGGATGATAGACAGCTCAGGGTATGGCTGGTTGGATGATAGACAGCTCAGGGTATGGCTGGTTGGATGATAGACATCTCAGGGTATGGCTGGTTGGATGATAGACAGCTCAGGGTATGGCTGGTTGGATGATAGACAGCTCAGGGTATGGCTGGTTGGATGATAGACAGCTCAGGGTATGGCTGGTTGGATGATAGACAGCTCAGGGTATGGCTGGTTGGATGATAGACAGCTCAGGGTATGGCTGGTTGGATGATAGACAGCTCAGGGTATGGCTGGTTGGATGATAGACAGCTCAGGGTATGGCTGGTTGGATGATAGACAGCTCAGGGTATGGCTGGTTGGATGATAGACAGCTCAGGGTATGGCTGGTTGGATGATAGACAGCTCAGGGTATGGCTGGTTGGATGATAGACAGCTCAGGGTATGGCTGGTTGGATGATAGACAGCTCAGGGTATGGCTGGTTGGATGATAGACAGCTCAGGGTATGGCTGGTTGGATGATAGACAGCTCAGGGTATGGCTGGTTGGATGATAGACAGCTCAGGGTATGGCTGGTTGGATGATAGACAGCTCAGGGTATGGCTGGTTGGATGATAGACAGCTCAGGGTATGGCTGGTTGGATGATAGACAGCTCAGGGTATGGCTGGTTGGATGATAGACAGCTCAGGGTATGGCTGGTTGGATGATAGACAGCTCAGGGTATGGCTGGTTGGATGATAGACAGCTCAGGGTATGGCTGTTTGGATGATAGACAGCTCAGGGTATGGCTGGTTGGATGATAGACAGCTCAGGGTATGGCTGGTTGGATGATAGACAGCTCAGGGTATGGCTGGTTGGATGATAGACAGCTCAGGGTATGGCTTGTTGGATGATAGACATCTCCGGGCAAAAGAGGGTCCGAGCTAAAATTTCACGGCAGGCCGGCCGTATTGCCAATCAAGTCATTTACAGAGAGAGCGTTCTAGCTGTAGTCGTTGCTTCTAGCTCTAGAGCAAAGTTTGTTTTGAATCTTGGAATTACAAATGTTCCTGCATCCTTTAAAAATATTGTATATATATATATATATGAAGATCAGGGATCGTTGTGAGAACTCGTGAAGAAGGAATTATCTGAGACCATTCAATCTTCAAGCGGATGGGAATAAAGCAATAAAGCTTCCTAAGGGTTAAAAAGATAAAACAGATGTGGTTGGCAATTTTAAAATCACAATTGCTTTAAACCAATGCAAAGGCTTTAACGTATTTTGTTAAGTTTCGAAGAAGGTTAAAAAAAGTAACGATGATTCTGGAACAACAGAATAATTTACAGCTAGACATTTACTGGTTATTCCACGAGACAAGACCAGTTGGTGAAGTGAAAGCCTGCTCCCTTATTAATTGATCAATAACTTCAATCCATGAAACAGTTTTAGAAAACTAATACTGACCATCCTTCACTGTCATTACATTACATTGGGAAGATTCTGTGCTTTCACCACAAGGTCGCGTCTTTATTAACCTGTGGCTGGCATGGTGAATATACAATAAGTTTTCTAGGTCCACATTTAAACCCGGCCTCATTAGTCTAAACTGCTTAGGGTTATGAGCTTAGTTTAAGTTATATTTTAAAATTAATATACTTTCTTTTTTTCGTTTTTTTTTTTCAGATAGAATCTTTCAATTCGATTTGCCAGTTCTTTTTTTATTAAATATTTTCGGATCATGTTGTTTTCTCTCTCTCTCTCTCTCTCTCTCTCTCTCTCTCTCTCTCTCTCTCTCTCTCTCTCTCTCTCTCTCTCTCTCTCTCTCTCTCTCTCTCTCTCTCTCTCTCTCTCTCTCTCTCTCTCTCTCTTTCTGGGGAGCCATGTGCTGCAGTATCATTCTAACAAAGTAATAGCGATTGTCTGCACCTTCGCAGCAGAGCAAAAAAAACAAAAAACAAAAGAAATAGCATTGATAATGCAGCCGTGCTTTAAGACCTTTAACCCGAGATCGGATTCTTGTTTAGTTATGGGCATGTTATATCAAGCAAGCAAGCAATCACGCCTAATGCTTTTACTTTTAAGTACTGTACTTATTTTTTTAATTACTAATTAGCGATAGGAACGTGGGCGCCTAAGATTTTTTCCCCGTCTTGTCGAGAAACTTTCCAGAAAACGGTGTTTTGTAAGAATGATTATGGCTTTAAAGTACAAAAGATTTTTGTGAGATTAGGGACGCATTGTTTTCTCTCTTGTTCAGTCAAATCCTGCCGTATATGAGCAAAACCATTGGCTGTCTGGGATTTTTCTCTCGAGTCTCTTCAGATACTTTTTGACGCATTATTCTATTGATGTCTGTCGAAATGGAAGTTTGAGAGAAAATGAAGATAAGCCTTGCATTTTTTTTTTTCTGATCAAATTAAGACGATCAGAATGACAATCAGCTTTATAGCAAACTCCAAGCCTGTTTCAACATTTACTTCCCATTTTGTCGCGATGAAAATATCTTATAAACAGCGGTTAAGCTTACCATAGACTTTCTCCTTCTATTATAAAGGACCCGTTTAAAAAAAATGTGAATATCGTGAGCTATTTATTTTCGTGTAGGCTATGTTGCATTGTTAGATTCCCACCAAAACAAAATATAAATGACTTGCTTGGTAACAATTATGTTTGCTTCCGACAAAACATGAGGGTTATTCTCAGAACAGCAATATATTTGCTGCCTCCGTTAAGTTTCTAAAGCAGTTCTGTCACAGCTCCCATTACAAAGTCGGATCATTGTCACCTTTCTTGATGACAGCAGATCATTGTATCAAGCTCGCATTCTGTCTATTTTCTGTACCCTACATTGAAAAAAGCACTGTAGATACGTGAATGAGACACCCATAGCATTTGTGACATGCAGTTAAAAGTATATTTTTACTGTTTTTATTCTTGCTTTATCACTGCTTCACAAGAACGTATCTCCAGAGAATGCTCTCATCACTATCAGATGGTTTGTTCTTACAGATGTTTTATTTTATTGTGATTAAAGTTATTGTTAATTTTGTTGTTGTCGTTGTTGCTGGTGTTGTTGTAGTTTTTGTTTTTGTTGTTATTGTTAGTGCTATATTCAAATAAGTTCAGTTATAACGCAGAAACTGCGATTTCTTCCATTGCTAACTCCTCCAAAAACTAGTCCATGTACGGGATTAAAACTTAATTTTAGCTGCTAATATCAGTCTCAATAATGAGGTCAATAAATAGTAAAATTGAATAACAGATTTGGACTTTAAACTGCTCTTGAATATCTATTCTATTTTGCTACTGAACGAACCTATTTTTAGATCTTTAAATTCCGTTGTATGGAAAGGACCAATCAAGGGGCTTCTCCTTAACCCCGTGACTCAAGGACCACGCAAGGCTATTTATAGCGCCATGAGCAACACACGATGGGAGTTTCAGCTATTCGCCCCGGCTTTAGAAATTAGAGTACCAAGATCTAGTTCTAGAATGATCTAACTGACATTTTTACGTCAAATAACTACTAAATGATCATACACTGAGCAAAATTATTTGACAAAGAATCGATTTTACAAATGAGCTGCTTCAATTAG
>JAWDGP010008105.1:270000-290000 GCA_033675545.1 Elysia crispata | reverse complement strand
TTTTGCAGTTTAATCTAACCACAAACTTAACTACACAAAGTAAAACATGTATCATATAATTTTGCAGTTTAATCTAACCACAAACTTAACTACACAAAGTAAAACATGCATCATATATAATTTTGCAGTTTAATCTAACCACAAACTTAACTACACAAAGTAAAATATGTATCATTTATAATTTTGCAGTTTAATCTAACCCCAAACTTAGTTACGCAAAGTAAAACATGTATCATTTATAATTTTGCAGTTTAATCTAACCACAAATTTAACTACACAAAGTAAAACATGTATCATATATAATTTTGCAGTTTAATCTAACCACAAACTTAGCTACACAAAGTAAAACATGTATCATATATAATTTTGCAGTTTAACCTAACCACAAACTTAGCTACACAAAGCAAAACATGCATCATATATAATTTTGCAGTTTAATCTAACCACAAACTTAACTAGGCAAAGTAAAATGTCTATCATATATAAATTTTGCAGTTTAATCTAACCACAAACTTAACTACACAAAGTAAAACATGTATCATATATAATTTTGGATTTTAATTTAACCACAAACTTAACTACACAAAGTAAAACATGCAATATATATAATTTTGTACTCGATGGTCAGTAATTTGTTTTGAGAACTTCGTGTTGCTAAGATTTTATCGTAAACCAGTCAGACAAAAATTTGCCGCTAAACCTGCATATCCTACTGACACACCCAAACACACTACAGACAAACATATACCGTACTACTGCTTCAGCTAGATGAGATTTAGGCTTGTAGATCTTTCATTATTTCATTTCAAGATGAAGCTGCGCCTTGAATGGACTTCTCATTCTGTGTTTCAGACATTTTGAAAAATCGCATCGAACCATCGCCAAGATGGCGGCCAAATTGGCGCGCACCATTGCGTAATCCATGGGCTTGAAAAAAAGACAAAGAAGTGCAACGCTCTGATTTACTCCAGTGAAAAGTTAAGTATTTGTTTCCGAAACCTTCGTAGAACCGTCGCAAAAGATATCTTTCCAAACGAAACATCTCTCTACTATCATAGAGTAAAAAAAGGATATTTAGCTATTTATAGATCTTTTAAAATATGCAGCTATGTATTCTCGCAAGGCAATGCACCTGTAGGCACTTTTTGCGGGTTTTTATAGCTTTCTAATTATGTGTTTTAAAGGATCTTTAAAGGGATTAGGAGAGTACACAATTGCTGATTTCGCACTCTGACGCATGCGCTTCACGCACTCGAGTGAATTTCTCAATACATTTTCACATGAACGATTTCTAGTTTTTTCTGTTCCACGTACAATTTCACCTAGATTCATGTCACGTGAAGGGTGGCGCTCATCTACAGTAAAATCCTATAGCGTGTCCGAAAACGACAGTGAATTATTACAATTCAAAATAATTCCGAATTCGCTTTTTCGGGGAAATCAGCAGTTTTGTTACAAAAAAAAAAAAGATTTTGTACGCATCATTAGTGGAACACAGAGCTAATTCTCTATTTTTTCCAATCTGTTAAAACCATATAAGGTTATGTAGATACAAACAAAAAATGCCCCGCGATGCACTGCTTTGTCTGGAGTCATAGCAACCCGTTTATCCGTGCTTGTACGATCGAAAGCTTTTAAGAAGTTATGTAAATAGATGGAGATTTAACGGAAGTTAGGTAAGTGGTCTTATACCTTGAGCCTCTAATTTTTCTTAAAATGGTTTTAAGAATTTTTTTTTCAATGCGAGCTGATACAGAGCACTTATTATAACACACACACAAAAGGCCAGGTTGAAAACATAAAGAACCACTCGCTTGCATACTGTGAGAATGGTTTCTTAAATTTTCAAATACATGTATACTCAAAAATAAAAAAAAAAAAGGGAACCGAAATTTTCTCTCTATTTCACATTCTGTAAAAATAGTTTTTAAAAAAAACTTGTTCCCATCTACAGAAGTAAGAACCCTGGACACTGGAGGCACAACAGACGCCTGGTCGGTAGCCATTCCGTTAGCTGTGGAGTCTCCTGCAGTAGGTGACGAAGTTCTCGAGACATTTCAATCCATCATTTTCGTGGGGGTTATATCCCTTATTAGCGTCATCGGCATCTTCTGCAATATCATCAACATCCTTGTGTTTCGGAGAATCGGGTTCAAAGAATATCATCAACATCCTTGTGTTTCGGAGAATCGGGTTCAAAGAATATCATCAACATCCTTGTGTTTCGGAGAATCGGGTTTAAAGAATATCATCAACATCCTTGTGTTTCGGAGAATCGGGTTTAAAGAATATCATCAACATCCTTGTGTTTCGGAGAATCGGGTTTAAAGAATATCATCAACATCCTTGTGTTTCGGAGAATCGGGTTTAAAGAATATCATCAACATCCTTGTGTTTCGGAGAATCGGGTTTAAAGAATATCATCAACATCCTTGTGTTTCGGAGAATCGGGTTTAAAGAATATCATCAACATCCTTGTGTTTCGGAGAATCGGGTTTAAAGAATATCATCAACATCCTTGTGTTTCGGAGAATCGGGTTTAAAGAATCGATAAACGTGTCTCTGTGTGCCCTCGCCATTTCAGACTTGGCTGTACTCGCGCTCCAGCTGTTCCTGGGCTTGTGCCAGACTTGGCTGTACTCGCGCTCCAGCTGTTCCTGGGCTTGTGCCAGACTTGGCTGTACTCGCGCTCCAGCTGTTCCTGGGTTTGTGCCAGACTTGGCTGTACTCGCGCTCCAGCTGTTCCTGGGCTTGTGCCAGACTTGGCTGTACTCGCGCTCCAGCTGTTCCTGGGTTTGTGCCAGACTTGGCTGTACTCGCGCTCCAGCTGTTCCTGGGTTTGTGCCAGACTTGGCTGTACTCGCGCTCCAGCTGTTCCTGGGCTTGTGCCAGACTTGGCTGTACTCGCGCTCCAGCTGTTCCTGGGCTTGTGCCAGACTTGGCTGTACTCGCGCTCCAGCTGTTCCTGGGCTTGTGCCAGACTTGGCTGTACTCGCGCTCCAGCTGTTCCTGGGCTTGTGCCAGACTTGGCTGTACTCGCGCTCCAGCTGTTCCTGGGTTTGTGCCAGACTTGGCTGTACTCGCGCTCCAGCTGTTCCTGGGTTTGTGCCAGACTTGGCTGTACTCGCGCTCCAGCTGTTCCTGGGCTTGTGCCAGACTTGGCTGTACTCGCGCTCCAGCTGTTCCTGGGTTTGTGCCAGACTTGGCTGTACTCGCGCTCCAGCTGTTCCTGGGTTTGTGCCAGACTTGGCTGTACTCGCGCTCCAGCTGTTCCTGGGTTTGTGCCAGACTTGGCTGTACTCGCGCTCCAGCTGTTCCTGGGTTTGTGCCAGACTTGGCTGTACTCGCGCTCCAGCTGTTCCTGGGCTTGTGCCAGACTTGGCTGTACTCGCGCTCCAGCTGTTCCTGGGCTTGTGCCAGACTTGGCTGTACTCGCGCTCCAGCTGTTCCTGGGCTTGTGCCAGACTTGGCTGTACTCGCGCTCCAGCTGTTCCTGGGCTTGTGCCAGACTTGGCTGTACTCGCGCTCCAGCTGTTCCTGGGCTTGTGCCAGACTTGGCTGTACTCGCGCTCCAGCTGTTCCTGGGCTTGTGCCAGACTTGGCTGTACTCGCGCTCCAGCTGTTCCTGGGCTTGTGCCAGACTTGGCTGTACTCGCGCTCCAGCTGTTCCTGGGTTTGTGCCAGACTTGGCTGTACTCGCGCTCCAGCTGGTCCTGGGCTTGTGCCAGACTTGGCTGTACTCGCGCTCCAGCTGTTCCTGGGCTTGTGCCAGACTTGGCTGTACTCGCGCTCCAGCTGTTCCTGGGCTTGTGCCAGACTTGGCTGTACTCGCGCTCCAGCTGTTCCTGGGCTTGTGCCAGACTTGGCTGTACTCGCGCTCCAGCTGTTCCTGGGTTTGTGCCAGACTTTGCTGTACTCGCGCTCCAGCTGTTCCTGGGTTTGTGCCAGACTTGGCTGTACTCGCGCTCCAGCTGTTCCTGGGTTTGTGCCAGACTTGGCTGTACTCGCGCTCCAGCTGTTCCTGGGTTTGTGCCAGACTTGGCTGTACTCGCGCTCCAGCTGTTCCTGGGTTTGTGCCAGACTTGGCTGTACTCGCGCTCCAGCTGTTCCTGGGTTTGTGCCAGACTTGGCTGTACTCGCGCTCCAGCTGTTCCTGGGTTTGTGCCAGACTTGGCTGTACTCGCGCTCCAGCTGTTCCTGGGTTTGTGCCAGAACCCGAGCCTCCGCAAGCACTCGGACGCCGGTTGGTCACTGTACGAGTTGAGTCATAGCGAGCTGAGGCTAGTGAGGACCATCCTCTCCCAGATAGCGATATGGATCATGGTGTTGATCACCATCGAGAGATCTGTCTGCATCCTGCTGCCTACACTGGTCAAAAGATTGTTCACACCGAAAAGATCAATTATCTTCATTGGTGTTTGCGTAGTCCTTAATGTCTTCAGTGGTCTTACGCCGAGCTTGATTCTTCACCTGGGCCCCCGTCAGGCAGAGAGCATGAACAGAACGGGACACGATGTGCCAGCAGAGGACTCCAGGATGTCTAGGAAGAGAATGACCTCAGGAATCACGGTGTTCACTCAGCTCATGTGTTTAGTAGTAACTGTTATCAGCGTCTGTGCTCTTCTTGCTTTGCTTCGTCAAAAACGTCGTCTTATGCTGGATACGGCCAATCATCGTGAACATGGAACCTCCCACAGCTCGCAGGCTCAAGCATCGCGAGCACCTCAAACAGAAAGTCTTCTGGTCACAATGCCGCTGGCTTCCCTATCACATACATTGACTCAACCGAGCGATCCGTACAGCAGGGGAAGTCCTGACGGTTATCAGCCAGGGCACTGCTTAGAGGCTGCTTCAGGAACCGCCAAACCAGCACTGGCTCCGCCTGCTCCTGGCGTGTCATCCACACGGCTTGCCGTGCCTCATCAGACCGCTGAGACGTCTGGGACTTCCTCGCCCAGTGCGCTGTCCTCAGGCCAGGTCAAGGTCATATCAGTCTCAGATCACTCTCTAATTGCCAGGAACGATAACGCGATCCCTGCTGGCAGTCTGAGACAAGCACCGGTGCTCACTGGTCAGCTTGGCTCAAGCCGTGAGACCGGACACTCGAGCCCCGGACGAGCTGATCCCCCTGCCCGGAGATCACGTCTGGCCCCAGTGGCTCTCATCACTCAACAGCGGACACAGCGAGTAGGCAAGATGGTGGTCATTCTCTCCCTAATTCTGTTTACAGCGTACCTCCCCGGCACGGTTCTCACCATCATATTTACGGCTATCTCCAGGCGCTCTACCTGGAAAAGGTACTGCTTATATCATCGACACCTCACAGTTACTTTACCACAACACAGTTTATCTTCACTATCACCATCACTACTTTCAGCTCATCATCATGACTATCTTCATCTGCATCTTCATCAGTATCCCCATCATTATCATTATCACTATCTTCATCTGCATCTTCATCACTATCATAATCACTATCTTCATCTGCATCTTCATCACTATCATCATCACTATCTTCATCTGCATCTTCATCACTATCATCATCACTATCTTCATCACTATCTTCATTTGAATCGTCATCACTATCATCATCACTATCATCATCACTATCATCATCACTATCTTCATCACTATCTTCATTTGAATCGTCATCACTATCATCATCACTATCTTCATCTGAATCGTCATCAGCATCCTCATCACTATCATCATCACCACTATCTTCATCTGCATCTTCATCAGTATCCTCGTCACTATCATCATCATCACAGTTCTTGTCTCCAAGACTCGAGCTTTATATGGCAATGTAGAATCAATAATGACGCATTCTAGTTTATAAGAATCACTGCTCTTCACTTTCTCTAGACAAATAGAGTTTGGATGCACTTTACACAGTTGTAGAAAATTTATCGTCAATGATTTCTTTAACCTCTCAATTGGAAGCTAATTTAGAGTGAATTTTATGCTATCCCTCATAGGAGAGAAATATTCCACACAGTATAAAGTTCAAAACTACCAAAGAGCTATTCCTGTGTTTAGTCTCCTCTCTCCTTAAATCTTACAGTCTCCTTCGGGAGTTATAGGTCCACTGACTAAGCTTTCGGTCTCAACTTTTCATAACGACTATTGAGTTCTCTCTAACTCTTTAGATCGAAAAAAATTATCAACTCTCTTTTCAACCAAACAAATAATATGTCTTCATTCGTAATGTGACTTCGGATTAGAATTCAAATAAGTAGCCGGTTCAATAGATAATGTGATTAATATACAATCTATAAGATCGTTATGTTTAGATGACTAATGGCGTATTCTGACCACGACAACTGTCCTCATCACTATTCTCATCTCTATCCTCATCACTATTCTCATGACAATTACATTCACTATTCTCATCTCTATCCTCATCACTATTCTCATGACAATCACCATCACTATTCTCATCTCTATCCTCATCACTATTCTGATATTCTCATCACTATTCTCATCTCTATCCTCATCACTATTCTCATGACAATCACCATCACTATTCTCATCTCTATCCTCATCACTATTCTCATGACAATCACCATCACTATTCTCATCTCTATCCTCATCACTATTCTCATGACAATCACCATCACTATTCTCATCTCTATCCTCATCACTATTCTCATCTCTATTCTCATCACTATTCTCATCTCTATCCTCATAACTATTCTCATCTCTATTCTCATCTCTATCTTTATCTCTATCCTCATCACTATTCTCATGACAATCACATTCACTATTCTCATGACAATCACATTCACTATTCCCATGACAATCACCATCACTATTCTCATGACAATCCTCATCACTATTCTCATCTCTATTCTCATCACTATTCTCATCTCTATCCTCATCACTACTCTCATCTCTATTCTCATCTCTACCCTCATCTCTATCCTTATCACTATTCTCATCACTATTCTCATCACTATTCTCATTTCTATTCTCATCACTATTCTCATGACAATCAACATCACTATTCTCATGAGAATGACCATCATTATTCTCAACTCTATCCTCATCACTATTCTCATCTCTATCCTCATCACTATTCTCATTTCTATTCTCATCACTATTCTCATGACAATCACCATCACTATTCTCATGAGAATGACCATCATTATTCTCAACTCTATCCTTATCACTATTCTCATGACAATCACCATCACTATTCTTATCTCTATCCTCATCACTATTCTCATGACAATCACCATCACATTTCTTATGACAATCACCATCGCTATTCTCATCTCTATTCTCATCACTATTCTCATGATAATCACCATCACTATTCTCATGAGAATGACCATCATTATTCTCATTTCTATTCTCATCACTATTCTCATGACAATCACCATCACTATTCTCATGAGAATGACCATTATTATTCTCAACTCTATCCTTATCACTATTCTCATGACAATCACCATCACTATTCTTATCTCTATCCTCATCACTATTCTCATGACAATCACCATCGCTATTCTCATCTCTATTCTCATCACTATTCTCATGACAATCAACATCACTATTCTCATGAGAATGACGATCATTATTCTCAACTCTATCCTCATCACTATTGTCATGACAATCACCATCACTACTCTCATCTCTATCCTCATCACTATTCTCATAACAATCACCATCACTATTCTCGTCTCTATTTTCATCACCCTTCTCATGACAATCACCATCACTATTCTCAACTCTATCCTCATCACTATTCTCATGACAATCACCATCACTATTCTCGTCTCTATTTTCATCACTATTCTCATGACAATCACCATCACTATTCTCAACTCTATCCTCATCACTATTCTCATGACAATCACCATCAATATTCTCATCTCTATCCTCATCACTATTCTCATCTCTTTTCTCATCACCATGCTCATGACAATCACGATCACTATCATCATCGCTATAATCATCAATACCATCCACACTATCCTCATTTCTATCCTCGTTTCTATCCTCATCGCTATACTAATCAGCATCCCCACACTATCATCATCACTATCATCAACTCTATTATCATCACTATCATCATCACTTTCCTCATGTCTATCCTCATTGCTATACTAATCAGCATCCCCATACTATCATCATCACTATCATCAACTCTATTATCATCACTATCATCATCACTTTCCTCATGTCTATCCTCATTGCTATACTAATCAGCATCCCCATACTATCATCATCACTATTATCATCACTATCATCATCACTATCATCATCACTATCATCCACACTATCCTCATGTCTATCCTCATAGCTATATAATCAACATCCCCATACTATCATCAGCACTATCACCAACACTATTATCATCACTATCATCAGCTTCATGTCTATCCTCATAGCTATATAATCAACATCCCCATACTATCATCATCACTATCACCAACACTATTATCATCACTATCATCATCACTATCATCATCACTATCATCATCACTATCATCCACACTATCCTCATGTCTATCCTCATAGCTATATAATCAACATCCCCATACTATCATCATCACTATCACCAACACTATTATCATCACTATCATCAGCTTCATGTCTATCCTCATAGCTATATAATCAACATCCCCATACTATCATCAGCACTATCCTCATGTCTATCCTCATCGCTATAACCATCACTATTCTCATCACTATCCTCATCGCTATACTAATCAGCATCCTCATACTATAATCATCACTATCATCATCACTATCACCAGTAGATTATCGCCTTCCTCAAGAATTCCACTTCATTATCTGCATTCTTTTAGTTTATTTGTATCACCCTTGTTATCTCTTCTTCCCGAAACATTCTCTGATGTCATTGTCAAGGCGCGCAAAAAAAAAATTTATGTTCGGCACAGTTTACAAAAAAAGTTCCATCATAATATCGATTGAAAGCCTAACACAACTTACCACTAGCTGCTTACCCAGCTGTGTTGTAGTTTGAACAAGAAATTTTAAAACATGTTTCATCAAGTCGGATGGATACTTGGTGTACGTTTCATCGTTTTGGAATAGTTAAATTCTAAATCAAGGAAAGTTTTTAGGGAGAATGTGAATGATATCATTTTTTTTTTTTTTTGGAAACCGCGTCACATTTTGTTTCCCAATATTGAGCGCTGGAGAATGTTTACAAGGTCCATCTGAAGCATTTAACAATAGAAGAATAAAAACAAAGCATTATGATTTTTTAATTTTAATTCTTAGACTTTACTACTTATTATAAAGACGCCCATTTTGATTTCGCAAGCACTTGTAACGAAATCTGTAAGCAAGTCTAGACTGGTCAAACGAGCTGTATCACGTTACAAATATGGAAACGGGTAAAAATGATATAGACACCATGCTTCATATTGGATAACTGAGTTCAAGAATAATAATTATTTATATCGCTAAGAGATACGAGTCTGGCTTGTCAATGCCGAAGGGGATTACACTGGGCAACTTTCGTGTTACACGAGATCTATGCCTTACGAATTGTTACATGATATTATAATTCTGGAGGCTGTCTTGCGCAGAAGTCATGGGGCGCCATTACAATGTTCAAACTTTTAAAAGAGTAAAGGAAGTTGACTAGATCTGTGTTTTCCCAATCTGTTTTCAGATCCTGTTCAACGCTTGTTAGAAAAGCCGTGAATGTTCGCATCAAGGCTTGTGGTTCGCATTGACCGCATAAAAGTGAATCGCCTTGCGGGAATTCTTAGCCGCGCAGTTGTTTAAACCTAATGAGATAATAAATGCTGTACAAAAATTTGTAAATAGATTTGGATTTTCCAATTCTGCGATGCGACTCAGTCGCATCTAGAAAAAAAAGTCGTTAAATAGCCAACACGTTCCTTTTTTGAACAAAAAATCCTTTTTTTTTCATACTTTGTGTGAGATGACATTTAAAGGCCTCTCCCCTCACAATTCCGATAAAACGTAACTTAATAACAAGATGCAATTCTAAGTTTTTAAAAAAGGCTCATAAAATTATGATTGTGTTTAATGTGCGGAGTGCATCTCCTGTCTCTTTCCCTTCCAGATACGGCAACCTGTTTATCGTGGTCAGGGGTTTTACAATCGTCCTGGAGCTCATCAACGCCACCGTTAACATCATTATTTACTACAACATGAGCTCTGTCTATCGCAAGGCGTTGCTGCAGCTGCTACGTCGTTGCAAACCCCACGCCCGAGTTGCGCACGGCAGCACAGCTACCAGCAGAGCACGGGATGCAGTCTGTTAGTTAGAACATGCGCCGGAGACTAGATATAGACAAACAAACACCATGCATTGCATAGACATCAGTCTGACGCAGTTTCAGATCTAACAAATGACTCCTCGCGTACACACAGTTATAAAGTGGTGTGCCTGTCTCTTTTTAAACCTTGTTTCACACTATTTACAGTCACACACGCGTCCTTTTTAGATCCTTTATAATTACCAAGTTGTCCTCCAAGTGTGGTGTTTTTGCTTTTCTATTAAGAGAGAGAGAGAGAGAGAGAGAGAGAGAGAGAGAGAGAGAGAGAGAGAGAGAAAGAGACAGAAAAAAAAATTAAAGAAGAAAATGAAGAAGAAGAAGAGAAAGAAGAAGAACAAGAACAAGAACAAGAACAAGAAGAACAAGAAGAAGAAGAAGAAGAAGAAGAAGAACAACAACAACAACAACAACAAGAACGAGAACAAGAAAAACAAAAAGAACAAGAACAAGAAGAACAAGAAGAAGAAAAGAAGAAGAATAAGAAGAAGAAGAAGAAGAAGAAGAAGAAGAAGAAGAAGAAGAACAAGAACAAGAAGAACAAGAAGAAGAAGAACAAGAACAAGAAGAACAAGAACAAGAAGAGCAAGAAGATCAAGAAGAACAAGAACAAGAAGAACAAGAAGAAGAACAAGAACAAGAACAAGAACAAGAAGAGCAAGAAGAAGAAGAAGAAGAAGAAGAAGAAGAAGAAGAAGAAGAAGAAGAAGAAGAAGAAGAAGAAGAAGAAGAAGAAGAAGAATGTTCTTGTACATAGAAACCTAAATGTCAAATTGAAGACAATTAGAAATCAAGTCGTGCATTTATAAAGCTAACAACATCATTTGCAAGTCATTGACTCTTTTTTTATGGTTGTTATTGTATCAAAAACTATATGCGAGCGTAAAACACTGACATGTTTTGATCATGTTTTGCACATCTATGATCACAGCTAAGAACAAAAATGTTATTAAAGCGTTTAAAAGTGGTATTTTCCCCGTGTTATTTGTATATATCGGTTGTTCTTTCTGATTGTATCAAAATTTATTTGTTTTCTAGTTTATTTCCTCTAAAATTAAATCATATATCTCAATAAAAACTTTGTTAGGCTTTTCTCTGAACTTATGATATCTCAAGACTGATTCAAGTTCATTAGAAAATGTTTGTCTCAATAGCGAATCAGGCAGAAAAGTAGAGACTCAATTTCCCTCTCTTGTAACAAGTGCGGAGGCCATGAACTTAGACACACTCGCGGAGACCATGAACTAGACACACGAACTAGACATACTAAACTTTCTTGTTACAAGCGCGGAGACCATGATTTACACACACGCGCGGAGACCATCAACTAGACACACTAAACTCTCTTGTTACAAGCGCGGAGACCATGATTTACACACACGCGCGGAGACCATCAACTAGACACACTAAACTCTCTTGTTACAAGCGCGGAGACCATGAACTAGACATACTAAACTCTCTTGTTACAAGCGCAGAGACCATCAACTAGACATACTAAACTCTCTTGTTACAAGCGCGGAGACCATGAACTAGACATACTAAACTCTCTTGTTACAAGCGCGGAGACCATCAACTAGACATACTAAACTCTCTTGTTACAAGCGCGGAGACCATGAACTAGACATACTAAACTCTCTTGTTACAAACGCGGAGACCATGATTTACACACACGCGCGGAGACCATCAACTAGACACACTAAACTCTCTTGTTACAAGCGCGGAGACCATCAACTAGACACACTAAACTCTCTTGTTACAAGCGCGGAGACCATGATTTAAACACAAGCGCGGAGACCATCAACTAGACACACTAAACTCTCTTGTTACAAGCGCGGAGACCATCAACTAGACACACTAAACTCTCTTGTTACAAGCGCGGAGACCATCAACTAGACACACTAAACTCTCTTGCTACAAGCGCGGAGACCATGATTTACACACACGCGCGGAGACCATCAACTAGACACACTAAACTCTCTTGTTACAAGCGCGGAGACCATCAACTAGACACACTAAACTCTCTTGTTACAGCGCGTAGACAACAAACTAGACACACTTGCGGAGACCACGAACTAGACATACTTAACTCTCTTGTTACAAGCGCGGACACCATGAACATTTTGTCATTCTGGTAACTTGGGTGGTATCAATCGAATTGTTTTTTCTTTAAAAAAAGTGAGAATTTTTAGGTAAACATGGCAAGGGCGCTTCGGTGTTAAATGAAAAAGAATTCCATAAGATTAGAAAATAGTATCCTGTGCAACAAAAATGAAGTAAAAAAAAATAAAACTAGAGTGGAAAATGGCCTAAGTAAATTCTCTTGATAGGATGCTGCTTCCGCTCGTCTCCCTCAAAGTCTTACATTGTGACATTTGACAGCCAGGAAGCACGTATTAAACCTGGGATGGTTAAGTGGTATTCTCCCCCACAGGAGAAGATCACGACACACTCGTTTCTCCCAGGTGCCTTTGGTCAGACCCCGACAGGAGAGGATCACGACACACTCGTTTCTCCCAGGTGCCTTTGGTCAGACCCCGACAGGAGAGGATCACGACATACTAGTTTCTCCCAGATGCCTTTGGTCAGACCCCGACAGGAGAAGATCACGACACACTCGTTTCTCCCAGGTGCCTTTGGTCAGACCCCGACAGGAGAAGATCACGACACACTCGTTTCTCCCATGTGCCTTTGGTCAGACCCCGACAGGAGAAGATCACGACACACTCGTTTCTCCCAGGTGCCTTTGGTCAGACCCCGACAGGAGAAGATCACGACACACTCGTTTCTCCCAGGTGCCTTTGGTCAGACCCCGACAGGAGAAGATCACGACACACTCGTTTCTCCCAGGTGCCTTTGGTCAGACCCCGACAGGAGAAGATCACGACACACTCGTTTCTCCCAGGTGCCTTTGGTCAGACCCCGACAGGAGAAGATCACGACACACTCGTTTCTCCCAGGTGCCTTTGGTCAGACCCCGACAGGAGAAGATCACGACACAATCGTTTCTCCCAGGTGCCTTTGGTCAGACCCCGACAGGAGAAGATCACGACACAATCGTTTCTCCCAGGTGCCTTTGGTCAGACCCCGACAGGAGAAGATCACGACACATTCGTTTCTCCCAGGTGCCTTTGGTCAGACCCCGACAGGAGAAGATCACGACACACTCGTTTCTCCCATGTGCCTTTGGTCAGACCCCGACAGGAGAAGATCACGACACACTCGTTTCTCCCAGGTGCCTTTGGTCAGACCCCGACAGGAGAAGATCACGACACACTCGTTTCTCCCAGGTGCCTTTGGTCAGACCCCGACAGGAGAAGATCACGACACACTCGTTTCTCCCAGGTGCCTTTGGTCAGACCCCGACAGGAGAAGATCACGACACACTCGTTTCTCCCAGGTGCCTTTGGTCAGACCCCGACAGGACAAGATCACGACACACTCGTTTCTCCCAGGTGCCTTTGGTCAGACCCCGACAGGAGAAGATCACGACACACTCGTTTCTCCCAGGTGCCTTTGGTCAGACCCCGACAGGAGAAGATCACGACACACTCGTTTCTCCCAGGTGCCTTTGGTCAGACCCCGACAGGAGAAGATCACGACACACTCGTTTCTCCCAGGTGCCTTTGGTCAGACCCCGACAGGAGAAGATCACGACACACTCGTTTCTCCCAGGTGCCTTTGGTCAGACCCCGACAGGAGAAGATCACGACACACTCGTTTCTCCCAGGTGCCTTTGGTCAGACCCCGACAGGAGAAGATCACGACACACTCGTTTCTCCCAGGTGCCTTTGGTCAGACCCCGACAGGAGAAGATCACGACACACTCGTTTCTCCCAGGTGCCTTTGGTCAGACCCCGACAGGAGAAGATCACGACACACTCGTTTCTCCCAGGTGCCTTTGGTCAGACCCCGACAGGAGAAGATCACGACACACTCGTTTCTCCCAGGTGCCTTTGGTCAGACCCCGACAGGAGAAGATCACGACACACTCGTTTCTCCCAGGTGCCTTTGGTCAGACCCCGACAGGAGAAGATCACGACACACTCGTTTCTCCCAGGTGCCTTTGGTCAGACCCCGACAGGAGAAGATCACGACACACTCGTTTCTCCCAGGTGCCTTTGGTCAGACCCCGACAGGAGAAGATCACGACACACTCGTTTCTCCCAGGTGCCTTTGGTCAGACCCCGACAGGAGAAGATCACGACACACTCGTTTCTCCCAGGTGCCTTTGGTCAGACCCCGACAGGAGAAGATCACGACACACTCGTTTCTCCCAGGTGCCTTTGGTCAGACCCCGACAGGAGAAGATCACGACACACTCGTTTCTCCCAGGTGCCTTTGGTCAGACCCCGACAGGAGAAGATCACGACACACTCGTTTCTCCCAGGTGCCTTTGGTCAGACCCCGACAGGAGAAGATCACGACACACTCGTTTCTCCCAGGTGCCTTTGGTCAGACCCCGACAGGAGAAGATCACGACACACTCGTTTCTCCCAGGTGCCTTTGGTCAGACCCCGACAGGAGAAGATCACGACACACTCGTTTCTCCCAGGTGCCTTTGGTCAGACCCCGACAGGAGAAGATCACGACACACTCGTTTCTCCCAGGTGCCTTTGGTCAGACCCCGACAGGAGAAGATCACGACACACTCGTTTCTCCCAGGTGCCTTTGGTCAGACCCCGACAGGAGAAGATCACGACACACTCGTTTCTCCCAGGTGCCTTTGGTCAGACCCCGACAGGAGAAGATCACGACACACTCGTTTCTCCCAGGTGCCTTTGGTCAGACCCCGACAGGAGAAGATCACGACACACTCGTTTCTCCCAGGTGCCTTTGGTCAGACCCCGACAGGAGAAGATCACGACACACTCGTTTCTCCCAGGTGCCTTTGGTCAGACCCCGACAGGAGAAGATCACGACACACTCGTTTCTCCCAGGTGCCTTTGGTCAGACCCCGACAGGAGAAGATCACGACACACTCGTTTCTCCCAGGTGCCTTTGGTCAGACCCCGACAGGAGAAGATCACGACACACTCGTTTCTCCCAGGTGCCTTTGGTCAGACCCCGACAGGAGAAGATCACGACACACTCGTTTCTCCCAGGTGCCTTTGGTCAGACCCCGACAGGAGAAGATCACGACACACTCGTTTCTCCCAGGTGCCTTTGGTCAGACCCCGACAGGAGAAGATCACGACACACTCGTTTCTCCCAGGTGCCTTTGGTCAGACCCCGACAGGAGAAGATCACGACACACTCGTTTCTCCCAGGTGCCTTTGGTCAGACCCCGACAGGAGAAGATCACGACACACTCGTTTCTCCCAGGTGCCTTTGGTCAGACCCCGACAGGAGAAGATCACGACACACTCGTTTCTCCCAGGTGCCTTTGGTCAGACCCCGACAGGAGAAGATCACGACACACTCGTTTCTCCCAGGTGCCTTTGGTCAGACCCCGACAGGAGAAGATCACGACACACTCGTTTCTCCCAGGTGCCTTTGGTCAGACCCCGACAGGAGAAGATCACGACACACTCGTTTCTCCCAGGTGCCTTTGGTCAGACCCCGACAGGAGAAGATCACGACACACTCGTTTCTCCCAGGTGCCTTTGGTCAGACCCCGACAGGAGAAGATCACGACACACTCGTTTCTCCCAGGTGCCTTTGGTCAGACCCCGACAGGAGAAGATCACGACACACTCGTTTCTCCCAGGTGCCTTTGGTCAGACCCCGACAGGAGAAGATCACGACACACTCGTTTCTCCCAGGTGCCTTTGGTCAGACCCCGACAGGAGAAGATCACGACACACTCGTTTCTCCCAGGTGCCTTTGGTCAGACCCCGACAGGAGAAGATCACGACACACTCGTTTCTCCCAGGTGCCTTTGGTCAGACCCCGACAGGAGAAGATCACGACACACTCGTTTCTCCCAGGTGCCTTTGGTCAGACCCCGACAGGACAAGATCACGACACACTCGTTTCTCCCAGGTGCCTTTGGTCAGACCCCGACAGGAGAAGATCACGACACACTCGTTTCTCCCAGGTGCCTTTGGTCAGACCCCGACAGGAGAAGATCACGACACACTCGTTTCTCCCAGGTGCCTTTGGTCAGACCCCGACAGGAGAAGATCACGACACACTCGTTTCTCCCAGGTGCCTTTGGTCAGACCCCGACAGGAGAAGATCACGACACACTCGTTTCTCCCAGGTGCCTTTGGTCAGACCCCGACAGGAGAAGATCACGACACACTCGTTTCTCCCATGTGCCTTTGGTCAGACCCCGACAGGAGAAGATCACGACACACTCGTTTCTCCCAGGTGCCTTTGGTCAGACCCCGACAGGAGAAGATCACGACACACTCGTTTCTCCCAGGTGCCTTTGGTCAGACCCCGACAGGAGAAGATCACGACACACTCGTTTCTCCCAGGTGCCTTTGGTCAGACCCCGACAGGAGAAGATCACGACACACTCGTTTCTCCCAGGTGCCTTTGGTCAGACCCCGACAGGAGAAGATCACGACACACTCGTTTCTCCCAGGTGCCTTTGGTCAGACCCCGACAGGAGAAGATCACGACACACTCGTTTCTCCCAGGTGCCTTTGGTCAGACCCCGACAGGAGAAGATCACGACACACTCGTTTCTCCCAGGTGCCTTTGGTCAGACCCCGACAGGAGAAGATCACGACACACTCGTTTCTCCCAGGTGCCTTTGGTCAGACCCCGACAGGAGAAGATCACGACACACTCGTTTCTCCCAGGTGCCTTTGGTCAGACCCCGACAGGACAAGATCACGACACACTCGTTTCTCCCAGGTGCCTTTGGTCAGACCCCGACAGGAGAAGATCACGACACACTCGTTTCTCCCATGTGCCTTTGGTCAGACCCCGACAGGAGAAGATCACGACACACTCGTTTCTCCCAGGTGCCTTTGGTCAGACCCCGACAGGAGAAGATCACGACACACTCGTTTCTCCCAGGTGCCTTTGGTCAGACCCCGACAGGAGAAGATCACGACACACTCTTTTCTCCCAGGTGCCTTTGGTCGGACCCCGACAGGAGAAGATCACGACACACTCGTTTCTCCCAGGTGCCTTTGGTCGGACCCCGACAGGAGAAGATCACGACACACTCTTTTCTCCCAGGTGCCTTTGGTCGGACCCCGACAGGAGAAGATCACGACACACTCGTTTCTCCCAGGTGCCTTTGGTCAGACGCTGACAGGAGAAGATCACGACACGCTCGTTTCTCCCAGGTGCCTTTGGTCAGACCCCGACAGGAGAAGATCACGACACACTCGTTTCTCCCATGTGCCTTTGGTCAGACGCTGACAGGAGAAGATCATGACACGCTCGTTTCTCCCAGGTGCCTTTGGTCAGACCCCGACAGGAGAAGATCACGACACACTAGTTTCTCCCATGTGCCTTTGGTCAGACCCCAACAGGAGAAGATCACGACACACTTGTTTCTCCCAGGTGCCTTTGGTCAGACCCCGACAGGACAAGATCACGACACACTAGTTTCTCCCAAGCACCAGTGATCTGACCCCGACAGGAGAAAGTGACGATATACTCGCTTCTCTCTTGTATGAGAGATCAGACACCAACAGAAGAAAGTGACGATATACTCGCTTCTCTTATGTATGAGATCATGAGATCTCATGTCAACAGAAGAAAGTGACGATATACTCACTTTTCTTATTTATGAGAGATCTGACGCCAGCAGAAGAAAGTGACGATATGCTCGCTTCTCTTATGTATGAGATCAAGAGATCTGATGTCAACAGAAGGAAGTGGCGATATACTCGCTTCTCTCATGTATGAGAGATCAGACGCCAATAGGTGAGAGTGGCGATATACTCGCTTCTCTTATGTATGAGAGATCTGACGCCAACAGGTGAAAGTTACGATATACTCGCTTCCCTTATGTATGAGAGATCAGACGCCAACAGGTGAAAGTGACGATATACTCACTTCTCTTATGTATGAGATCATGAGATCTGACGCCAACAGAAGAAAGTGGCGATATACTCGCTTCCCTTATGTATGAGAGATCTGACGCCAATAGAAGAAAGTAGCGATATACTCGCTTCTCTTATGTTTGAGAGATCAGACGCCAACAGACGAAAGTGGCGATATACTCGCTTCCCTTATGTATAAGAGATCTGACGCCAACAGGTGAAAGTGGCGATATACTCGCTTCTCTTATGTATAAGAGATCAGACGCCAACAGAAGAAAGTGGCGATATACTCGCTTCCCTTATGTATGAGAGATCAGACGCCAACAGAAGAAAGTGGCGATATACTCGTTTCTCTTATGTATAAGAGATCTGACGCCAACAGAAGAAAGTGGCGATATACTCGCTTCTCTTATGTATAAGAGATCTGACGCCAACAGAAGAAAGTGGCGATATACTCGCTTCCCTTATGTATGAGAGATCTGATGCTAACAGAAGAAAGTGACGATATACTCGCTTCTCTTATGTATGAGAGATCTGACGCCAACAGAAGAAAGTGGCGGTATACTCGCTTCTCTTATGTATAAGAGATCTGACGCCAACAGAAGAAAGTGGCGGTATACTCGCTTCTCTTATGTATAAGAGATCTGACGCCAACAGAAGAAAGTGGCGATATACTCGCTTCCCTTATGTATGAGAGATCTGATGCTAACAGAAGAAAGTGACGATATACTCGCTTCTCTTATGTATGAGATCAGGCCCCGATTGGAAAAAGAGGCGAAATGCTCGCTTCTCTCAAGTGTCAGTGATCAGACGTCGACAGTAGAAAGTGACAACATATTCGCTTCTCCTACATGCTCCGTTGGCTCTCTGGACAAGTTGATCCAACTATGGGAAATTGTTAAATGACATGCCTCGTATTTATGTTTAATGCATAAGGTCGTTTATTTCGCTACTCGGCCTATCCCTCGGTACTACCTTAACAAAGTATGTGTGAAACGCTCATGTACACACTTTGGGTACCATCCCAAAAAAGCAAGTGTGCATCTCTCAATGTAACTTTTGGTAATACCTCACCAAAGAGACTGCGTATCACTAATGTACAAGCTATGGGTACTACACGACCAAAGCAACTGTGTTTGTAACACTTATGTACACTTTTTTGGGTAATACCCCAACAAAGTACCTTTGTAACTCTCATTTACACTTTGGGTACTATATCACAAAATGAACCGAGTAACTCACAAGTTCTCTTTGGGCACTATATCACGAAATGAACTGGGTAACTCTCATGTTTACTTTCGTTACTATCCGACCAAAGTAACTATGTCACTGGCATGTGCTATCTTATCAAAATTACTGTGTAACTTTCATGTAACTTTTGGGTACTACCCCACCAAAGTAACTGTGTAACACTAATGCACACACGTTGGATTTCATCCCACCAAAGCAACTGTGTAACACTTATGTACACAGTTAGGGTACTACTCTCTCCAAAGTAATTGTACAACTCCCATGCACACTTTGGGTACTACCCCACCAAACTAACTGTGTCACTCCCAAGTACATATTGGTTAATATCCCACAAATGTACTGTGTAACTCTCTTGTGCACTTTAGCTAATATCCTAACAGAGTAATAATCTACTCGTAACTCTCATGACGTACACTTTGGGTACTATCTTGCCAAAGTAATTTGTAACTCTCATGTACTTAATTAGGGTACTACTTCACAAAGTAACTGAGTTACACTCATGGACACTTTA
>JAWDGP010008105.1:255000-265000 GCA_033675545.1 Elysia crispata | reverse complement strand
TAGAAGGAAAAAAAATCTCAGTTTTGACATCTATCTTGATTAGCAATTAATGAATTAAAAGGAGGGGCCAACACAAAAGGCGAGATCGAAATAAAAAAAATTTTCGCAGGCAACACTGGAAGATCCGGCAAAAAAAAAAAGTTGCTGACGTCATGAACTATCCTTTCAAGCTAATTACTTCACGGCGGGCGTCTATCTTCTGAACTTGTCGATGCTCCTAGGTTCATTAGCGCTGCGAACAGGCGCGCCCGTCTTTCTTGTCCAAAACAGCTACATTCGGTGCAGGGTAATTTTTCGCCCGCAATGAACTTTTCGCGAATTTTGTTTCATATGATGTTTCCGAAATCTGCCACCGGTTTCGAAACACGAAGTGCAGGAACTAAATAAAGTCAACACAAGGGTTAGCTTCCCTTCTCTAGTTTGGATGTACCGGCGCTGTACACTGGACCCCAAATATTTTGACTTTGAGAATTATTGACACAGATTTGTCCGTTCACACATGATTACCATTTAGTTATTTTTGTTTGTATAACGATTGATTGACGGCGGTTTTGAGACGGTAGAGGCTAGACCGTTGGCGTGATGCCAGCTTCATAACGCTGGTGAACGGTAAAACTATTATATTGGAATCAGCCACTGCATTCAGGCAGTATCGTTTATTGATTATCGGTTTGGACCTTGATTGATTTTGTTAATTATGATATGGGAAATAATTGATGTAAAAAAAACATGGTGGTATGAGATTATAACAGTTGGTATGTGTTTGAATATGGTAGAGATAAAACTATCTCGCCTTCTCTTATCTTATCTTATCTTATCATATCTTGCCTTGTCTTTTTCTATCTTTAAGTAAACGTATCTTAGGTTTACTTAATTGCCAAAAAAAAAAAAAAAAACAGAAAAAAATAAATGATGTCGTCACTTCCATTCAACAGTGTCCGGTTCTAAACACGTCACACTATACTTCCTCATTTCATCACAAATTACTATCCTTGCGCTTCAACAGTCGCCAAACCTAAAACAGAAAAAGAAGAGAAATAGAACTGGTTATCGGTGACTGAGCTTTTTTTTTTTTTTTTTTTTTTTTTTTTTTTTTGTTTCTTTTGTTTCCATCAAAGTCTTTAGGTTTAGTATTACAGGACAAAATACTGCTAACTGGTAAGCTTTATTACGGCGTCAACCATACTTCTCTAGAACGATTGAATGAATGTTAGAGCTTCACAAGCCCAGTTTACCGCAAACGGTGATCTCAGGGGCCCCGTCTCCGAGTTGACTTTTCTATTTACTTTCAGTATCAATGTAAATCATTTTAGGACTTAATCTGTCGCGAGACTTTTCTCTCCAGTCATGATTATTAGAGACATCCATCCATAGCATCCACTGATTTCTTCTTTCCTTCCCTTCGTGAATAAAGCAGTGTTTGACCAGGGAGGTACAGATTAGGTAGAGGTACGATATGATAATCTCGGCCATGATAGCTCCATACTGCAACATAATTGGAATCATAGCTGGGAGAATGAAAGTTCTTTAATTAAACTAACTTCCCCTAAGTCATACAAGTTCTTTTCTTGAAAGGGGTAATACAAGTTTTATTCTTCTATGGAGTAATACAAGTTGTATTCTCATAAGGGGTTATACAAGTTCTATTCTTGTATGGAGTAATACAAGTTGTATTCTTATAAGGGGTTATACAAGTTCTATTCTTCTATGGAGTAATACAAGTTCTATTCTTCTATGGAGTAATACAAGTTCTATTCTTCTATGGAGTAATACAAGTTCTATTCTTCTATGGAGTAATACAAGTTCTATTCTTCTATGGAGTAATACAAGTTCTATTCTTCTATGGAGTAATACAAGTTCTATTCTTCTATGGAGTAATACAAGTTCTATTCTTCTATGGAGTAATACAAGTTCTATTCTTCTATGGAGTAATACAAGTTCTATTCTTCTATGGAGTAATACAAGTTCTATTCTTCTATGGAGTAATACAAGTTCTATTCTTCTATGGAGTAATACAAGTTCTATTCTTATAAGGGGTTATACAAGTTCTATTCTTATAAGGGGTTATACAAGTTCTATTCTTCTATGGAGTAATACAAGTTCTATTCTTCTATGGAGTAATACAAGTTCTATTCTTCTATGGAGTAATACAAGTTCTATTCTTCTATGGAGTAATACAAGTTCTATTCTTATTAGGAGTTATACAAGTTCTATTCTTATATGGAGTTATACAAGTTCTATTCTTCTATGGAGTAATACAAGTTCTATTCCTCTATGGAGTTATACAAGTTCTATTCTTATATGGAGTAATACAAGTTCTATTCTTCTATGGAGTAATACAAGTTCTATTCTTCTATGGAGTAATACAAGTTCTATTCTTATTAGGAGTTATACAAGTTCTATTCTTCTATGGAGTAATACAAGTTCTATTCTTATATGGAGTTTTACAAGTTCTATTCTTATATGGAGTTATACAAGTTCTATTCTTATAAGGGGTTATACAAGTTCTATTCTTATAAGGGGTTCTACAAGTTCTATCCTTATAAGGAGTTATACAAGTTCTATTCTTATAAGGGGTTATACAAGTTCTATTCTTATATGGAGTTATACAAGTTCTATTCTTATAAGAGGTTATACAAGTTCTATTCTTCTCTGGAGTAATACAAGTTCTATTCTTATATGGAGTTATACAAGTTCTATTCTTCTATGGAGTAATACAAGTTCTATTCTTCTATGGAGTAATACAAGTTCTATTCTTATTAGGAGTTATACAAGTTCTATTCTTATAAGGGGTTATACAAGTTCTATTCTTATAAGGGGTTATACAAGTTCTATTCTTCTATGGAGTAATACAAGTTCTATTCTTCTATGGAGTAATACAAGTTCTATTCTTCTATGGAGTAATACAAGTTCTATTCTTCTATGGAGTAATACAAGTTCTATTCTTCTATGGAGTAATACAAGTTCTATTCTTCTATGGAGTAATACAAGTTCTATTCTTCTATGGAGTAATACAAGTTCTATTCTTCTATGGAGTAATACAAGTTCTATTCTTATAAGGGGTTATACAAGTTCTATTCTTATAAGGGGTTATACAAGTTCTATTCCTATATGGAGTTATACAAGTTCTATTCTTAAAAGGGGTTATACAAGTTCTATTCTTATAAGGGGTTATACAAGTTCTATTCTTATAAGGGGTTATACAAGTTCTATTCTTCTATGGAGTAATACAAGTTCTATTCTTCTATGGAGTAATACAAGTTCTATTCTTATTAGGAGTTATACAAGTTCTATTCTTATATGGAGTAATACAAGTTCTATTCTTCTATGGAGTAATACAAGTTCTATTCTTCTATGGAGTTATACAAGTTCTATTCTTATATGGAGTAATACAAGTTCTATTCTTCTATGGAGTAATACAAGTTCTATTCTTCTATGGAGAAATACAAGTTCTATTCTTCTATGGAGTAATACAAGTTCTATTCTTATAAGGGGTTATACAAGTTCTATTCTTATATGGAGTAATACAAGTTCTATTCTTCTATGGAGTTATACAAGATCTATTCTTATTAGGAGTTATACAAGTTCTATTCTTCTATGGAGTTATACAAGTTCTATTCTTATAAAGAGTTATACAAGTTCTATTCTTATATGGAGTAATACAAGTTCTATTCTTATATGGAGTTATACAAGTTCTATTCTTATAAGGGGTTATACAAGTTCTATTCTTCTCTGGAGTAATACAAGTTGTATTCTTATAAGGGGTTATACAAGTTCTATTCTTATATGGAGTAATACAAGTTCTATTCTTCTATGGAGTTATACAAGTTCTATTCTTATAAGGAGTTATACAAGTTCTATTCTTATATGGAGTAATACAAGTTCTATTCTTCTATGGAGTTATACAAGTTCTATTCTTATTAGGGGTTATACAAGTTCTATTCTTCTATGGAGTTATACAAGTTCTATTCTTATATGGAGTAATACAAGTTCTATTCTTCTATGGAGTTATACAAGTTCTATTCTTATAAGGAGTTATACAAGTTCTATTCTTATATGGAGTAATACAAGTTCTATTCTTATATGGAGTTATACAAGTTCTATTCTTATAAGGGTTTATACAAGTTCTATTCTTATATGGAGTAATACAAGTTGTATTCTTCTATGGAGTTATACAAGTTCTATTCTTATTAGGGGTTATACAAGTTCTATTCTTCTATGCAGTTATACAAGTTCTATTCTTATAAGGAGTTATACAAGTTCTATTCTTATGAGGAGTTATACAAGTTCTATTCTTATAAGGAGTTATACAAGTTCTATTCTTATATGGAGTAATACAAGTTCTATTCTTATAAGGAGTTATACAAGTTCTATTCTTATAAGGGGTTATACAAGTTCTATTCTTCTCTGGAGTAATACAAGTTGTATTCTTATAAGGGGTTATACAAGTTCTATTCTTATATGGAGTAATACAAGTTGTATTCTTATAAGGGGTTATACAAGTTCTATTCTTATATGGAGTAATACAAGTTCTATTCTTCTATGGAGTTATACAAGTTCTATTCTTATAAGGGGTTATACAAGTTCTATTCTTATAAGGAGTTATACAAGTTCTATTCTTATATGGAGTAATACAAGTTCTATTCTTATAAGGAGTTATACAAGTTCTATTCTTATAAGGGGTTATACAAGTTCTATTCTTATAAGGGGTTATACAAGTTCTATTCTTCTCTGGAGTAATACAAGTTCTATTCTTCTCTGGAGTTATACAAGTTCTATTCTTATATGGAGTTATACAAGTTCTATTCTTATATGGAGTTATACAAGTTCTATTCTTATATGGAGTTATACAAGTTCTATTCTTATAAGGAGTTATACAAGTTCTATTCTTATATGGAGTAATACAAGTTCTATTCTTATAAGGAGTTATACAAGTTCTATTCTTATATGGAGTTATACAAGTTCTATTCTTATATGGAGTTATACAAGTTCTATTCTTATAAGGAGTTATACAAGTTCTATTCTTATATGGAGTTATACAAGTTCTATTCTTATATGGAGTTATACAAGTTCTATTCTTATATGGAGTTATACAAGTTCTATTCTTATAAGGGGTTATACAAGTTCTATTCTTATATGGAGTAATACAAGTTCTATTCTTATATGGAGTTATACAAGTTCTATTCTTATAAGGGGTTATACAAGTTCTATTCTTATATGGAGTTATACAAGTTCTATTCTTATAAGGAGTTATACAAGTTCTATTCTTATATGGAGTTATACAAGTTCTATTCTTATAAGGGGTTATACAAGTTCTATTCTTCTCTGGAGTAATACAAGTTGTATTCTTATAAGGGGTTATACAAGTTGTATTCTTATAAGGGGTTATACAAGTTGTATTCTTATACGGGGTTATACAAGTTCTATTCTTATAAGGGGTTATACAAGTTCTATTCTTATAAGGGGTTATACAGGTCCTATTCTTCTCTGGAGTAATACAAGTTGTATTCTTATAAGGGGTTATACAAGTTCTATTCTTATATGGAGTAATACAAGTTGTATTCTTATAAGGGGTTATACAAGTTCTATTCTTATAAGGGGTTATACAAGTTGTATTCTTATAAGGGGTTATACAAGTTCTATTCTTATAAGGGGTTATACAAGTTGTATTCTTATAAGGGGTTATACAAGTTCTATTCTTATATGGAGTAATACAAGTTGTATTCTTATAAGGGGTTATACAAGTTCTATTCTTATATGGAGTAATACAAGTTGTATTCTTCTATGGAGTAATACAAGTTCTATTCTTCTATGGAGTAATACAAGTTGTATTCTCATAAGGGGTTGTACAAGTTCTATTCTTGTATGGAGTAATACAAGTTCTATTCTCATAAGGGGTTATACAAGTTCGATTCTTATATGGAGTAATACAAGTTGTATTCTTAGGGAGTAATACAAGTTCTATTCTTCTCTGGAGTTATACAAGTTCTATTCTTATATGGAGTAATACAAGTTCTATTCTTATAAGGGGTTATACAAGTTCTATTCTTATATGGAGTAATACAAGTTGTATTCTTATAAGGGGTTATACAAGTTCTATTCTTATATGGAGTAATACAAGTTGTATTCTTATAAGGGGTTATACAAGTTCTATTCTTATATGGAGTAATACAAGTTGTATTCTTATAAGGGGTTATACAAGTTCTATTCTTATATGGAGTAATACAAGTTGTATTCTCATAAGGGGTTATACAAGTTCTATTCTTATATGGAGTAATACAAGTTGTATTCTTATAAGGGGTTATACAAGTTCTATTCTTATATGGAGTAATACAAGTTGTATTCTTATAAGGGGTTATACAAGTTCTATTCTTATATGGAGTAATACAAGTTGTATTCTTATAAGGGGTTATACAAGTTCTATTCTTATATGGAGTAATACAAGTTGTATTCTTATAAGGGGTTATACAAGTTCTATTCTTATATGGAGTAATACAAGTTGTATTCTTATAAGGGGTTATACAAGTTCTATTCTTATATGGAGTAATACAAGTTGTATTCTTATAAGGGGTTATACAAGTTCTATTCTTATATGGAGTAATACAAGTTGTATTCTCATAAGGGGTTATACAAGTTCTATTCTTATATGGAGTAATACAAGTTGTATTCTTATAAGGGGTTATACAAGTTCTATTCTTCTATGGAGTAATACAAGTTGTATTCTCATAAGGGGTTATACAAGTTCTATTCTCATAAGGGGTTATACAAGTTCTATTCTTATAAGGGGTTATACAAGTTCTATTCTTATATGGAGTAATACAAGTTCTATTCTTATAAGGGGTTATACAAGTTCTATTCTTATATGGAGTAATACAAGTTGTATTCTTATAAGGGGTTATACAAGTTCTATTCTTATATGGAGTTATACAAGTTGTATTCTTATAAGGGGTTATACAAGTTGTATTCTTATATGGAGTAATACAAGTTCTATTTCTATATGGAGTAATACAAGTTCTATTCATATAAGGGGTTATACAAGTTCTATTCTTATATGCAGTTATACAAGTTGTATTCTTATAAGGAGTAATACAGGTTGTATTCTTATAAGGGGTTATACAAGTTCTATTCTTATAAGGGGTTATACAAGTTGTATTCTTATAAGGGGTTATACAAGTTCTATTCTTATATGGAGTAATACAAGTTGTATTCTTCTATGGAGTAATACAAGTTCTATTCTTCTATGGAGTAATACAAGTTGTATTCTCATAAGGGGTTGTACAAGTTCTATTCTTGTATGGAGTAATACAAGTTGTATTCTCATAAGGGGTTATACAAGTTCTATTCTTATATGGAGTAATACAAGTTGTATTCTTATAAGGGGTTATACAAGTTCTATTCTTATATGGAGTAATACAAGTTGTATTCTTATAAGGGGTTATACAAGTTCTATTCTTATATGGAGTAATACAAGTTGTATTCTTATAAGGGGTTATACAAGTTCTATTCTTATATGGAGTAATACAAGTTGTATTCTTATAAGGGGTTATACAAGTTCTATTCTTATATGGAGTAATACAAGTTGTATTCTTATAAGGGGTTATACAAGTTCTATTCTTATATGGAGTAATACAAGTTGTATTCTCATAAGGGGTTATACAAGTTCTATTCTTATATGGAGTAATACAAGTTGTATTCTCATAAGGGGTTATACAAGTTCTATTCTTATATGGAGTAATACAAGTTGTATTCTTATAAGGGGTTATACAAGTTCTATTCTTATATGGAGTAATACAAGTTGTATTCTTATAAGGGGTTATACAAGTTGTATTCTTATAAGGGGTTATACAAGTTGTATTCTTATATGGAGTAATACAAGTTGTATTCTTATAAGGGGTTATACAAGTTCTATTCTTATATGGAGTAATACAAGTTGTATTCTCATAAGGGGTTATACAAGTTCTATTCTTATATGGAGTAATACAAGTTGTATTCTCATAAGGGGTTATACAAGTTCTATTCTTATATGGAGTAATACAAGTTGTATTCTTATAAGGGGTTATACAAGTTCTATTCTTATATAGAGTAATACAAGTTGTATTCTTATAAGGGGTTATACAAGTTGTATTCTTATAAGGGGTTATACAAGTTGTATTCTTATATGGAGTAATACAAGTTCTATTCTTATAAGGGGTTATACAAGTTGTATTCTTATAAGGGGTTATACAAGTTGTATTCTTATATGGAGTAATACAAGTTCTATTCTTATAAGGGGTTATACAAGTTGTATTCTTATATGGAGTAATACAAGTTCTATTCTTATAAGGGGTTATACAAGTTGTATTCTTATAAGGGGTTATACAAGTTGTATTCTTATATGGAGTAATACAAGTTCTATTCTTATAAGGGGTTATACAAGTTCTATTCTTATATGGAGTAATACAAGTTCTATTCTTATAAGGGGTTATACAAGTTCTATTCTTCTATGGAGTAATACAAGTTCTATTCTTATAAGGGGTTATACAAGTTCTATTCTTATAAGGGGTTATACAAGTTCTATTCTTCTATGGAGTAATACAAGTTCTATTCTTCTATGGAGTAATACAAGTTCTATTCTTCTATGGAGTAATACAAGTTCTATTCTTCTATGGAGTAATACAAGTTCTATTCTTCTATGGAGTAATACAAGTTCTATTCTTATAAGGGGTAATACAAGTTCTATTCTTATAAGGGGTTATACAAGTTCTATTCTTATAAGGGGTTATACAAGTTCTATTCTTCTATGGAGTAATACAAGTTCTATTCTTCTATGGAGTAATACAAGTTCTATTCTTATTAGGAGTTATACAGGTCCTATTCTTCTCTGGAGTAATACAAGTTGTATTCTCATAAGGGGTTATACAAGTTCTATTCTTATATGGAGTAATACAAGTTGTATTCTCATAAGGGGTTATACAAGTTCTATTCTTATATGGAGTAATACAAGTTGTATTCTTATAAGGGGTTATACAAGTTCTATTCTTATATGGAGTAATACAAGTTGTATTCTCATAAGGCGTTATACAAGTTCTATTCTTATATGGAGTAATACAAGTTGTATTCTCATAAGGGATTATACAAGTTCTATTCTTATATGGAGTAATACAAGTTGTATTCTTATAAGGGGTTATACAAGTTGTATTCTTCTATGGAGTAATACAAGTTCTATTCTTATATGGAGTAATACAAGTTCTATTCTTCTCTGGAGTAATACAAGTTCTATTCTTATAAGGAGTTATACAAGTTCTATTCTTCTATGGAGTAATACAAGTTCTATTCTTATAAGGGGTTATACAAGTTCTATTCTTCTATGGAGTAATACAAGTTCTATTCTTATATGCAGTAATACAAGTTCTATTCTTCTATGGAGTAATACAAGTTCTATTCTTATAAGGAGTTATACAAGTTCTATTCTTCTATGGAGTAATACAAGTTCTATTCTTATATGGAGTAATACAAGTTCTATTCTTCTATGGAGTAATACAAGTTCTATTCTTATATGGAGTAATACAAGTTGTATTCTTATAAGGGGTTATACAAGTTCTATTCTTATATGGAGTAATACAAGTTGTATTCTTATAAGGGGTTATACAAGTTCTATTCTTATATGGAGTAATACAAGTTGTATTCTTATAAGGGGTTATACAAGTTCTATTCTTATATGGAGTAATACAAGTTGTATTCTCATAAGGGGTTATACAAGTTCTATTCTTATAAGGGGTTATACAAGTTCTATTCTTCTATGGAGTAATACAAGTTCTATTCTTCTATGGAGTAATACAAGTTCTATTCTTATTAGGAGTTATACAGGTCCTATTCTTCTCTGGAGTAATACAAGTTGTATTCTCATAAGGGGTTATACAAGTTCTATTCTTATATGGAGTAATACAAGTTGTATTCTCATAAGGGGTTATACAAGTTCTATTCTTATATGGAGTAATACAAGTTGTATTCTTATAAGGGG
>JAWDGP010008105.1:240000-250000 GCA_033675545.1 Elysia crispata | reverse complement strand
GATTAAAACAAACAAACAAACAAACAAAAAACCGGCAAGAATTGAGCGAGCCCTGAGCGATTTTCCGCCAGAAAGATGCCATGTTTTGGCGAATATTTATGAATCAAAAGTAATTGACCTCGTCGATGCGTGTATGTTGACAGGTTGATTGGTTGCCCTGTCCACCAAAAGCTGAAATCTTCAGTTTGGTAACAGCTTGATTACAATACAAGACACTGTCTTTATACGAACCGTCCTTTTAAAAAAACAGACCACCATATTGTTAACTTGTTGTTTTGTTGTATTATGTTTTCTGAAGCGGACTGGCTGTCATGAGATAAATGCGCTGGTTTTGTAGTTCAGATTTACACCGCCAGCAAACTTAGCTTCATGTTACAGCGGGGTTTCCCGCCAGGTCTACCAGGCCCCGTCATACCTGGTATAAAAACATTGAAAATGAAGATCAACAAAATTATGTGTTTAAATTTGCTGTGCTGTGTTATTGATTCTAAAGATTCCTGAACCTGTGATACAGCTTACGATCTTACAAGATGTTACATGACTTAAGGTCTGTATTCTCTTAAAGTTTGTATGCATTTTATAAAACAGACGGATTTGGGGATTTCAAAAGTGCCTATTTCGGTATCAGTTATCCAGCAAAATTATGGAATGTGCGACTATCTTATGACTAAACTTTTTTCTTTAAGTAGGAAAGTGCTGTTTCCTGTCTCAAAAGGAATTCTAAAGTACGTGTTTTGGAAATATTTTCAAATAACGCGAAATGAAACGAAAAAAAAACAAAAAAAAATTAGAAAGAAAATAGTTGCTTTTTTTTACCCTCATAGATAAACCCCTTTTTCTCTTCTTTTCCTCTCCGCCCCTCATTGTCTCTTTTGTCCCATCGGTGAATAACAAATTAAAAGAACGGTAAGTATATAAAACAGAACTAATTTAGTGTAATATGCCCAGATTAGAGTGGGCTATATCTAGTCCATCATAAATCATGCTCTGGTAATTGTTCGGACCAGTTGCTGGGATCTGTTCAATCACAAAACAAAATTCTACAACATAAGTCACGTGAAACTATAGTGATTGGATACCGCATCCCAGTAAACACAACCATGTAAGCCAAGACTCCGTGTTTTAGAGCTCTAGTTAAACCACGATCGATACCAGCCAGCACTTCCATCTCTAATGTTTCCGCTGAAGTCAATTCATTCCACACTTTTTTGAAGCCGCTAGAGCGTAAATATTGCTCAATTGTAACCTGAACGTAGAACAAAAACCAACAAAACAACTACTTGACAAAGTCAATAATCCATTGAGAACACATTTCAGTATATGCTGAGCTCAGAGGCTGGAGGGCATTCAGAGCTGAGACCAAGCGACTTTTGTAAGGTGTGGGTCTATTTCACTGAATTGAGCGCTTAATGGTGTCAGGGTTGGATCGCACCCAAATAAGACCGGCCTTGGTTTAGTGAGTTTCTAATTATCCGCGTGATTATAGAGGTGACCCCTTAATAAGACTCCGGGAGAAACTAAGGACATGTTGAGGCACGAGACTTGCTCTGTTGTCGAGGTCACCATGACATTGTATTGATGATTCTCTGCCGACGTTGCCAGATTTTTTCAAGATTGACTTTAGAATAACTTTCCTTCTATCTGTTTTCTAAGCTTCATTGATGCAAACTTTCTAGAAACAGCTCCATTTTGCCGTTGTAGTTTGCATTCTTCTCATTATATAATATTGATAGATAGATAGATAGGTATATTTCTTTTTAGGTTATACACATCTTGATACGCATTATATTGAGCAGACACTTTGCTACACAGTTAACTAAACCTGTGGCGCGAACCGCTCCACATATCTATCGAGCAAGTTATAGCTGAAATCTATATCGATATATAAATGTGGAATACTTTTATATCCAACGCTTAATCGTTTAACATCCGATTTGTTCAAATGTTTTAACTGATGAATCAATGACACTTTCGATAAGGGACAAGAGAGGGGTATTTTGATGGATATTCCACGCCAAACCGATTTTAATGCGAGCTCTACTTTAGAAATTAAAAGTGTTGGCAATCTCAAATTTGATTTGGTATTTCGTATTAGCATGAGAACAATGAGCCCAAACTCTCATACAACATTGTTTAAATAACTCATGTTAAATTTGAATCGGTACTAAAAGATGCGTAGGAACTTCACGACGCATCGTAACCCATGCAAAAAGCATTGGATTAAGATCATCAGAAGGAATTTTTTTTTCTTTTATAAATACGGTCCCTATTCCTGTTTAAACTCTTTATTCTCAGAATCCTGGGCCATACAAATAGATGAAATATCACTTAACGACTATTGTAAGTCAATGGTTTTAGTATGATCTAGGTTATATCATAAAGTTCTTACGCATATATTAATAAAGGTCTATAAAGGCCAATAAGGGAACTTTTATTTCATTACAATTTTGGCGCCCCTTCAATTTTCCTTTCTCCAAGAAAATGTAGTGAGATTTCGTTTTAAAAATTTATTTTAAAAGACTGGCAAAAAGGACTTGCGACATTTTCAAACTAAAAACGGCATCCCACAAAAAAAAAGAAGGTAGCTTTCAAAAATACAGTATTACAAACTTGAATGTTAAAAGTATATTTTACGTCTCATTTTTTTTAAAACGGAGAATTCGATTTTGAAACGTACCTGGCCTAAAACTGTGAAGATAACTATGTGTGGGTAAGGTAAAGAAGACTTTTTAGTTTTGATTTGGTTTTTGTTTTTTGGTTTTTCTTTTTTTTTTTTTTTTTTTTTTTTTTTGGGGGGGGGGGTTGTTCTCGTTGTTGTTGTTGTTGTTGTTGTTGTTGTTGTTGTTGTTGTTGTTGTTGTTGTTGCTGTTGTTATTGTTGTTGTTGTTGTTGTTATTGTTGTCGTTGTTATTGCTGTTATTGTTGTTACTGTTGTTGTTGTTGTTGTTGTTGTTGTTGTTGCTGTTGCTGCTGTTGTTGTTGTTGTTTGTTTTTTGTTGTTTTGTTTTTTTTTTTTTGTTCAATGTTTTGGTTTCGGTTTTTTATGATAAGAGAAGGGGAGGCGGCTGCTTTTAGTTTTTTTTTTTCCATCGAGTTCAGCTTGTCCTAGCCGCTTCCCTTGAATAACGCTGAGTGAACCGTTTAAACACAATCTGTGAGTTACCGTCCCTAATGAGCAAGGCTGCCCCTAAGTGTGTGAACAAGGTCAGTCTGGTCCTCTGTGGGCGTGTTTTTCTCTCGGTTCACCCCACTTTTTGCTGTAAAACATGAATTGGTTGCGGATTACGGGAGGTAAATCCTAGCCCCTGCTACACTTCTCAAACTGTATTGAACCCACAGCGACATCACAGTTTTCTCCCTTTAATATTTTGTAACATTTATGATTGAATGCTTCGTGTTCCCCAACTTTCTCTTGCGTCAGAGGGTAGCTTTTCAAAATCCACTCTTACATAAACAAGTGCTCTTTTATTTTGTCACATTACCATACATGAATAGAAAAGCTGTTTAAATTCACTGTTGAGGAATATAAAGAAATTGCGTTTTTTTTCTAACGACTGTCGCGAGGAACCATTATCGACACACGTCAGTTTTTTTTCAATGCTTGCGCAAGCTATTTAAATTTTAATGGATCTGTGTTTCATTCGTTATTCATTGAGCTTCATTGTTTCTGCTGCTGTCTCTAGCTTCACTGGTCTCATGCGACAACATTAGAGCGCCACACCCATTCATACTATGATTATTTTTTGGGGCTAACCATAAACTTCACTTCAAAATTAAGAATAGAATTTAGATCGAATCACTCAAACATATTTTTGCAGCAAAGAAGATCAAGCACATAGAGCTTCTCTCTATACAAAAAGGCTTTATCTCATGCACCGTCTAGGAAAGGCAGCGGGTCAAGGTGTTACAAAATATAGAAAGGATCACAATATTAATATAAACATGGTTCAGCTTGACAAAATCGATACTTTAATTTTTGGAATCGATCCAGGAAGATCCAAGACAGCACATTCGAAAAGTAAACAAGCCTCTGCTGATTGGAAAAAATTAGTTAATAAATATAAAGAGGTAAAAAACAAAGAACAGGTCTTTAAAGCTATTGACAAAAATCATAGGATGAAGAATTAAGAATTTTTATTATTTTATTTAAATCCAAATCTATTTAAGGATCCTCAAAAACATGAATGATCTCATAGGTTTCAATAAATGCGCAGCTAAGAAATCACGCGAGGCGATTCATTTTATTTTTACAGGAATTCAAAGCTTTTTAATAGGCGTTCAAACGGACTTAAAAGCAATAAAAAAAAGAAACATTCAAAGTACAGAACCAACTGATTTCCCTAATTCACTTTTTCCTTATTTCCCTTTATCACAGATCTCATTTTTTTTTTTTTTTTTTTTTTTTTTTTGGTTTTTTTTTGTTTGTTCAAAGCTTAGAAAATTTCCTTTGACTAAGTCTGATATCTATCCTATACGCTGTATTGGGTAATACACTGATGGTAAAATTCAAGCATTATTATTAGGAAAGAAGAGGTCCGAACAGTAACCTATTTTTTTTTTTAATCGACCCATCTAAGCCACTCACCATCTTCCGTACTACACTCTGGTCTCCCAACCTTACACTTCCCAACTGTGCACATCTTTTTGTGCGATACTATCATATTTGGAGTGCCGCCTCGCGACTCATATGGGGCGGAGAGTTAGACATTTCGATAGTGCGCGCGCAGGTCGATTTTATACTATCCTTTATATGAGCACCGAATGATTGATGATCATAAAATACGAACTAAATGAAATATAGGTCTACACAGTAAATTAGGAGTCTATAATAATATAATAATAATAATAATAATAATAATAATAATAATAATAATAATAATAATAATAATAATAATAATAATAATAATAATAATAACAGTTGTGGTAGTAATAGTAATAATAATGGTATCGACGTCCAAGTGTATGGGAAAGACATATGAATTAGCGAGTCCAAGATTTGCATGAGTAAAACATAACAAAATTATTAACGGGCGATGTCTCAAGAGGCATAATGTAAGTAAATATCTATACTTTTGACTCAAACAAGATCTCGTGCAGACCCTATATAGATATTATGATAAATGTAAGTAAATATCTATACTTTTGACTCAAACAAGAATTCGTGCAGACCCTATTTAGATATTATGATAAATGCTTTTCATAAAAAAAACATACAGAAAAAATAAAAACATTAGAAGGCTAATTTACTAAAAAATCTGGCCAAATCAGATTGTAAAATCAATGATGAAGAACGCACAGCAACAGAAATCAATGTATGCAACTTTTGCCTATTAAGTCTCAAATAAAGGCTCAATACATTAAACAAACAGAAGATGTTATTCTCAGCAAACATATGTCAACTTGAGGATATCAAAGAACTTTAAAGTTATAAAGAATCATTTTTCAATTATTTCAGTTTCTACATTTGGTGGATTTCTAGAACAACATGGAGGCCTGTTTGTTATCTCCCTTATGGGTTGTCCTTATCGCCATCCTCGCAGGTAAGAAAAATCTACTAAAAACTTGTATTCAACAAATCGAGATATAAAAATGTTTACTTCCATCTGAGTTGGATAGTTGATCAAGGAGTGGAGCACCCTGAAGTTTCGGGCAGCGAAAAGTGACGTTACCAATCTGAAATTATGGATATTCTTTGTGAAAAACCTCTTTTAACCAGTTTTCAGTTTATCTTTGCGGGAAACTTGAATGGTTGTGGTTTCAGAAAACCCCTCTGGGTCGATTCAAACACCCATGGACCTAGGAGCTCTATGTTTTTCCATGTCATTGAGCATGCAGGAATTTTATACAGAAATGAAACTTTTCTCATCTATAATTAAACCCATTACCTTTTTTGCAGGATTATTCTTTGTATTGGTACATTTTTAAGTGTATATTTTAAACCAATTCTATGCTTCACAACATAGAGGTCCTGTCAGTAAAAGAATAAGTTGTCCAGACTGATAGGAGTATTACATTTTCATTATTTCGGCGTTCATGTTATTTTAAGTCTTTGAACGGCAGTAACTGTTTTCAGAACCCTGTAACAAACACTTGAGTTTTTCGAAATGGCGATGCGTAAGAGAGCATCTTTCTTTAGGTTTTGCAAATATTCACATATATAAATCTTGACTTAGAGGGCCTTTGATATTTAAGAAGTGACAATGACAGCATCCATGCCTTACCTTCTCTCTGTGTTCAAACTGTCCCAGCAGCTGTTGTTGTGAGCGCCTCCGAGGTGTGTATCTATGACGGCAGATACAAGATCTGTGACCATGGATGCTGTGGTAGTGACTGCTGTATGAGGTAACCTTTACTAGCAGTGTGTATACACGTTACAATTAATTCAATTATTTTTCTTTCATATCTCTATATCTTTTATCAAAAATTAAACTACATAGTTCATTTCTAAGGCATCTTTCAGGAATAGACGCAATAGAAGCTCCTTGTGCGAAGCTATATGGAGAAGATGAAGAGATATATCCAGTCAATATTAAGATACTTTTTTTCCAAGCATGATTTTGGGAAGATGAAAGGCAGTTTTACGTCTCTCCAGTTTCCAGAAAAGATATTGGATCAATTTATTGAGATCTTAGCGGTAAAAATACTAAGAAAAGATGCTTCTTAATGGAGCATGTCGAAAGTGAAAGCTATTCATATTGTATTGTATTTTCTGGCTATGACGATCAGATTGTTTTGTGTTTTGGAGTTATGACGATCAAATTGTATAGTGTTTGCGACTATGATGATCAGACTGTATTGTGGTATGCGGCTATGATGATCAGACTGTATTGTGTTTTGCGGCTATGACGATCAGAGTGTATTGTGTTTTACGGCTATGATGATCACTTGTATTGTGGTTTGCGGCTATGACGATCACTTGTATTGTGTTTTGCGGCTATGACGTTCACTTGTATTGTGGTTTGCGGCTATGACGATCAGAGTGTATTGTGTTTTACGGCTATGATGATCACTTGTATTGTGGTTTGCGGCTATGATGATCACTTGTATTGTGGTTTGCGGCTATGACGATCACTTGTATTGTGTTTTGCGGCTATGACGATCAGAGTGTATTGTGTTTTATGGCTATGATGATCACTTGTATTGTGGTTTGCGGCTATGACGATCAGAGTGTATTGTGTTTTATGGCTATGATGATCACTTGTATTGTGGTTTTCGGCTATGATGATCACTTGTATTGTGGTTTGCGGCTATGACGATCAGACTGCATTGTGTTTTGCGACTATGACATTTTCACAACCAAGGTTGTTGCTGACAGCTTGATGAACGATTGGTTAAAGGCGAAGCTGTGGATACATCTCACTGTTTGTAACAGGTCTGTTTGTATGTCACAAAAGGTTTAGTCTCTGTGACAATTTGATACTGATCATGGCTCAATTTCAGCAAACTCACACCTAATATAGGATTGAAATAACTGATATCAAATTGTAATAAAATAGAACGAGTAATTAAGTTTACCTTCATTATTTCATGATATTTTTTGTTTGTGATTCGATATAGAAGCCAATTAATGAAACAACCACACAAGATTGTTTTAATTATATTCTTTTTTTCTAATATGATAAAGTAGTTTCTCGGGTATTTTTGGCTTTTATACTTCTTGTTTTGTTTTGCTTTGCTTTTTGGTAACCATGTTGATATCTCCAAGATTCGTAAGAAAAGATGGACCATCAGTTTATGGTTGACTTCATTTTAGATTCCTGATCTTTGCGATTGTTTTCCAGATCAGAGGTGATAAGAGAAACACACGACAGTAGATGATAAGAGAAATACACGACAGTAGATGATAAGAGAAATACACGACAGTAGATGATAAGAGAAATACACGACAGTAGATGATAAGAGAAATACACGACAGTAGATGATAAGAGAAATACACGACAGTAGATGATAAGAGAAATACACGACAGTAGATGATAAGAGAAACACACGACAGTAGATGATAAGAGAAATACACGACAGTAGATGATAAGAGAAATACACGACAGTAGATGATAAGAGAAATACACGACAGTAGATGATAAGAGAAATACACGACAGTAGATGATAAGAGAAATACACGACAGTAGATGATAAGAGAAATACACGACAGTAGATGATAAGAGAAATACACGACAGTAGATGATAAGAGAAATACACGACAGTAGATGATAAGAGAAATACACGACAGTAGATGATAAGAGAAATACACGACAGTAGATGATAAGAGAAATACACGACAGTAGATGATAAGAGAAATACACGACAGTAGATGATAAGAGAAATACACGACAGTAGATGATAAGAGAAATACACGACAGTAGATGATAAGAGAAATACACGACAGTAGATGATAAGAGAAAACACACGACAGTAGATGATAAGAGAAATACACGACAGTAGATGATAAGAGAAATACACGACAGTAGATGATAAGAGAAATACACGACAGTAGATGATAAGAGAAATACACGACAGTAGATGATAAGAGAAATACACGACAGTAGATGATAAGAGAAACACACGACAGTAGATGATAAGAGAAATACACGACAGTAGATGATAAGAGAAATACACGACAGTAGATGATAAGAGAAACACACGACAGTAGATGATAAGAGAAATACACGACAGTAGATGATAAGAGAAATACACGACAGTAGATGATAAGAGAAATACACGACAGTAGATGATAAGAGAAACACACGACAGTAGATGATAAGAGAAATACACGACAGTAGATGATAAGAGAAATACACGACAGTAGATGATAAGAGAAATACACGACAGTAGATGATAAGAGAAATACACGACAGTAGATGATAAGAGAAATACACGACAGTAGATGATAAGAGAAATACACGACAGTAGATGATAAGAGAAACACACGACAGTAGATGATAAGAGAAATACACGACAGTAGATGATAAGAGAAATACACGACAGTAGATGATAAGAGAAATACACGACAGTAGATGATAAGAGAAATACACGACAGTAGATGATACGAGAAACACACGACAGTAGATGATAAGAGAAATACACGACAGTAGATGATAAGAGAAATACACGACAGTAGATGATAAGAGAAATACACGACAGTAGATGATAAGAGAAACACACGACAGTAGATGATAAGAGAAATACACGACAGTAGATGATAAGAGAAATACACGACAGTAGATGATAAGAGAAATACACGACAGTAGATGCGGAGCCTGAACGAGCAGCTGTTACTTGTGTTTTGTTTAAACAAAATATATAAACTAATGAATGGTGGTTTCGACTTTATGGGTTGAGTTTTACAACGAGTAGATGTATTAAGATAAGGAAGTAAATCTCACGATTTCTCTCTGTCTCTTCTGCAGCCCGTACCATATCGCAGGGATTGTGTTCGGCGTTATAGCTTTTATCTGCATCATCGCTGCCATTGTTCTGTACTGCGTGAAGAAACATAAGAGAAAGGGTCGAGTGATCAGCTCAGCCACTCCTAGAGTCATGATGGTCAATGGTAAGTTACCAGCTCACCTACTCCTAGAGTCATGATGGTCAATGGTAAGCTACCAGCTCACCTACTCCTAGAGTCATGATGGTCAATGGTAAGCTACCAGCTCACCTACTCCTAGAGTCATGATGGGCAATGGTAAGCTACCAGCTCACCTACTCCTAGAGTCATGATCGTCAATGGTAAGCTACCAGCTCACCTACCCCTAGAGTCATGATGGTCAATGGTAAGTTACCAGCTCACCTACTCCTAGAGTCATGATGGTCAATGGTAAGTTACCAGCTCACCTACCCCTAGAGTCATGATGGTCAATGGTAAGCTACCAGCTCACCTAATCCTAGAGTCATGATGGCCAATGGTAAGCTACCAGCTCACCTAATCCTAGAGTCATGATGGCCAATGGTAAGCAACCAATTCAGTGACTTCTTGAGTCATGGTAGGTAACGGTAAGTTACCAGC